>JAGFNQ010002638.1:126526-190798 GCA_024364735.1 Boesenbergia rotunda | reverse complement strand
AAAGCCTTTCTCAATTAGGAATGTTGACAACCGCTCATACCAAGCGGGGGGGGGGGGGGGGGTGCTTGTTTAAGGCCATAAATTGCCTTTTTGAGCTTAAACACGTGATTTAGGAATTTAGTACTCTCAAACCCCGGAGGTTGTTCAACATAGACCTCTTCTCTAATAAAACCATTTAGAAAGGCCGATTTGACATCCATTTGATATAACTTGAAACCCCGATGTGTTGCAAATGCAAGCATCAATCGGATGGACTCTAATCGTGCCACGGGAGCATAGGTTTTATCATAATTAAGGTCTTCAATTTGACTATAGCCCTTGGCTACTAAGCGTGTCTTGTTTCTTATGATTTCTCCCTTATGGTTCAATTTATTTTTGAAGACCCATTTGGTTCCAATGATGGTGGTCTTCTTAGGTCTAGGAACTATGTCCCAAACTTGACTTCTTTCGAATTGATCTAGTTCGTCTTGCATTGCAATGATCCAATCGGGATCATTTAATGCTTCATCAATTTTCCTAGGTTCAATTTCGGAAATTAAGGCAACTTCATTAGCCTCATTCCTAAAGAATGATCTAGTTCTTACCCCATGATGGATGTCTCTAACAATTTGGTCTTGGGGATGACTAGAGGCTAATCTAGTCTGCCTAGGTGTTGGTGGTGCTTCTTGAATGGGTTTACTAGACACAAGCTCAGCCTCAGGATTCGGCTGATCTATGGGTTGTCTAGACTCACCGTCATCAGACTCATCACCATCAACAACATTTGGAGTTTCATTTAAACTTAGTCTCCTAAGTTCGAATTGGACTTCATCTTCTGGTTATTCATTGACTCTTGGAATTTCTTCAAAGACAACATCAAAAGACTCTTCAACCAATCTAGATTTCTTGTTGTAGACTCGGTAGACTTTGCTAACTAGGGAATACCCGACTAGTATCCCTTCATCAGCTTTTGCCGTAAACTTTCCAAGGTGATCCTTGGTGTTTAGGATGAACACCTTACAACCAAACACCCTAAGGTGTTTAACCGTAGGTAGTTTTCCAAACCAAAGTTCATGGGGAGTCTTTCCTAAGAACCTATGGATGAGGACTCGGTTTTGCACATAGCAAGCTGTATTTACAGCTTCAGCCCATAAGTAACTCGGTAGTGAGTACTCATTGAGCATGCTTCGTGCAGCTTCTTGTAGAACACGGTTCTTCCTCTCTACAACACCATTTTGTTGTGGTGTTCTAGGAGTGGAGAACTCATGTCTATACCCTCTATCTTGACAAAATTATAAAAATCGTTGGTTTTAAAATTCACCTCCATGATCACTTTTAATTGTCTTAATTGTTGATGATTTTTCATTTTCAACCCTTCTACAAAAAGAAATGAAAACATCTAAGGTTTGGTCCTCATATTTAAGAAAATAAGGTCATGTATATCTAGTAAAATTATCAATGATAACAAAGCAATATCTACTTCCATTCAATGATATGATAGTGCTACAATAAAATAGATCCATGTGAAGTAAATCTAAAGCGGTAGATGTACTTACAACGCTTTTACCTTTATGTGCAGATTTTGTTTGCTTACCCATTTGACATGCATCACAAAGTTTGTCCTTTTCATACTTGATGCTTGGTAAGCCACGAACTAATCCCTTGTTGGCCAATTTCCAAATATTCTTCATGTTAACATGTGCTAGCCTCCGGTGCCAAAGGGTGGACTCTTCTTCTTTTGACATGAGACACTTAGCAAAAGCATTAGTAGCACTTTTAAATGAAACTTGATAAATGTTGTCTACTCTTGTTCCTACTAGTACCGTGTCCAAGGTATCATGTTGTCTAACTAGACATTGACTTGGTTGAAAATCAATTGTGTAACCCGTGTCACACAATTGACTGACACTTAGGAGATTAAATATCATCCCCTTGACTAGAAGGACATTTGAGATTCTAAGACATTCGGATATTTGAATGTCTCCTATTCCTATGACCTTAAGACTACCATTGTTACCAAATGAAACATTACCTCTACTTTTTCTTTGAAGGGTAGTAAACAATGATCTATCCCCGATCATGTGTTTGGAGCACCCACTATCAACGAACCAAGTTGATAGATGCTCCCCCTCAATCATAACCTACACAATTCGAAAAATAGAAGTTTTAGGTACCTAAACCTTGGGACCTAAAGCACCTACTAAACAAGACTTAGGCACCCATGCCTTAACAATTTTCTTCTGAACCTTGGGTGTCTTAGATTGTCTCATATCAGTCCTAGACATCAATGACACAAATGAAGGTTCTTTGGGTCGGTAACCAATACCGGCCCTATTGTAGACCGCCCTTTGGGCATTCAAAATCATGTCTAGGGTCTTTGAGCTTGTTGAGAACTTCTCAAGAATATTCTTGAGTCTCTCAGTTTCACTCTTCAATGTTTTATTTTCATCCTCTAACAATTCAACATGTAAATCATCTACATCCTCACCCCTAGAGGATTTCAAATGTTCAATCTCAATTTTCAAAGATTTAATCTCATCCTCTAGCATTTCAACATGCAAGTCATCAATGTTCTCATCCCTAGATGACTTCAATTGTTCAATTTCTAATTGCAATGATTTAACCTTATTTTTTGACTTCTTCAACATATTGGTTAAACATGCAATTGCTCTATAACATTTCTCAAGTTCGGGAGAGGTTACCTCTTCATCATCCGAAGATGATGAAGCCGCGTTTGAGGAGTCGGAGGATTCATCACTGCTTTCTTGATCTCCAAGAGCCATGAGTGTCATATGCCGTGTGCTCTTCTCCTCCTTTTCTTCATCGGATGAACTTGATGAGGATTCATCCCAAGTGGCCTTCAAGGTCTTCTTCATCTTCTTTGATTTCTCCTCTTTCTTCTTGGATTTCTCCTCCTTCTTCTTTAGCTTTGGGCATTCACTCTTGAAGTGCCCTTTCCTACCACACTCATAACAAGAAGCATTAGACTTATCAACTTTAGCTTCACTAGGGTTACCTTTACCCTTGAAGCGCCGACCCCTTCTCATCATCATTCTCACAAAATTTGTCATCTCGGAGGAAGAAGACCCGCTGCCATCTTCCTCGGAATCGGATTCGGATTCGAATGAGGATGAAGATGAAGAGACTTCCTTCTCCTTCTTCTTTTCCTTCTTCTTCTTGTTGGATCTTTCTCCTACAACTAAGGCAATCCCCTTCTCCTTGGGGCCTTTGTTAGCCATTTCATGCAATTCCATTTCACAAAACAAATCATCTAGTTTAACAATTGATAAATCCTTAGAAACTTTGTAGGCATCCACCATGGATGACCACAAAGCATTCCTTGGAAATGCTTTCAACACATACCTCACAAGGTCGCGATTCTCGACCTTTTCATCAAAGGAATGAAGACCATTGAGGACTTCCTTGAACCGGCTATGGAGTTCACTTACGGTTTCATTCTCCTTCATGGAGAGATTTTGAAGTTGGTTGAGGAACAAGTCCCTCTTGGCGATTCTTGAATCTCGGGTGCCCTCGTGAAGTTCGATGAGCTTGTTCCACAAGTCTTTTGCACTTGTGAATGAACCAACCTTAATGAGTTGGTCTTTGTTCATGCCGCATTGTAGGGTGATTACCGCCTTCGCGTCGGCTTCACTCTTTCGAGTTTGTTCAGCCCTCCACCGCCAAGACTCAAGTTCTTTGACTTCATCATCCTTTGGAGGGGTGAAGCCCTACTTCACCGCGAACCAAGTGTTGATGTCCATCTTCAAGTAATACTCCATCTTTGATCTTCAATATTGGAAATCTGCGCCATCGAAGAAGGGAGGACGGGTGGTGGAAAAACCTTCTCTCAAAGCCATGGATGATAGCTCTCGGTTGTTAATCTGCTTGTACTGAGCCCCAAGCTCTGATACCACTTGTTGGAACTCGGATGGCTAGAGAGGGGGGAGGGTGAATATAGCCAAACACTTGGACTTTAACACTCATCGATTTTCTGTACTTCAATCGTTAGTAGCACAGCAGAAGCACAATAAAACAGAGTAGTGCAGAAATGTAGAAAACAAAACAAACTAAAACAACTAACAAGATCGCTAACAAGGAGGGTTTACAAGGTTTAGGGATAACTTGCCCCTACTCCTTGGCGTGCCCTTAAGGTGGGCGATCCCTTGATCGTCGGCAGATCAAGCCTCGGTGAACACCGGATAAAATGCAACCTCCTTCTTGGTTGAGTAACCTCTCCACAGCGTTTCAACAAAGATGAAGTTTTAAGCACAACGAAACACAAGAAAGATCTTACTTAGCACTTAGCACAGGCAAGAACACAAGCAGCGCTTCCTCGAGCTCCACCCAGTGACGATCTCACGAAAGAACACCCTTCTTCGTGTCTTCTCACTGTTGGACTCACCAAGCCTCTTGTTTCTTCCTCTAAGCGCTCAAGTAAGGGATGGTTGCTTCACAGATTGCAGTTGCTTGCTCAAGATGATGGAACTTCAGAACGCACAAGCAAAGTGTGGAGAACACAATCGCGCAGTAAGAACTCAAGCCAGAAGTTGCTTCAACGAACTCTTCTCTGCTCTTCTCCTCTACGCCCTTTTGTTTCTCCACTGAACGCCAAGTGACACCATCTCACTGCAGCCTCCAACTGCTCACCTGCCAACGCCAGCTACCACTGAGCTCTCCCTGGACTCCCTGAGCTTCCCTCAGCCAAGCTCCAGTCAGCAGCTCCAGCCGTTGCAACCTGAGATGGCAAATGGACAAACCTGCTCTAAGGAAAGGCCTCCATTGACTCTCCTTGAGTGTTTGAATACTTCCCTGTCACCTGCAGCTCAATCAGACCATTAGCACAACATATCACACAGAGAATCAAGTATCAGATGTTAAGCGCAGAGAATCGGATACGTTCAGACGCGATCAGAGAGTTTGACAATGGAATTTGAATTAAAGTGATCGGTCACCGGACCGATTAGGCAGCCTCCTGATCGGTCACCAGACCGATCAGGCTGGGTTCAGACCGATCAGGATCCATCCTGATCGGTCCCCAACGCTCAATCAGAAATCGCAATTTCTCTGGGACTCTCCTGGACCGATCACCAGACCGATCCCAAGTTATGGATCGAACAACAGACTAATCCACCCCTTTATCGGGAGATTTCTGAGCTTCGCAGTCCAACCCTCCTGTTCGGTCACCGGACCGATCAGAGAGCCTCCTGATCGGTCACCAGACTGATCAGGTCATTCTCAGACCGATCAGGCTCCGTCCTGATCGATCATAGTGAGGAACTCGCGACACTTGATCGTTCTCCAGAACGATCTGCACAGTGATCCAGATCGGTCACCAGACCGATCATGAGCCAAGCAGTGGGTGAACTGCACACTCCCTGATCAGTCACCAGACCGATCAGGAGCCGCACAGTAGGTTCCCAACCTCACTGTGTGCTCCCTGATCGGTCACCCGACCGATCAGTCATCGCTGGATCGGTCACCAGACCGATCCACGAAGGAGCAGCGTGCCAACTTCTCTGATCGGTCACCAGACCGATCCAGGGACTCAAACCTAGCCTTCCAAGCTAGAGTTTCATCCAACCTAGCCCACCAAGCTAGGGACCTGACCCTCCAAGCTAGGAATTTTTCACCTAACCCTCTAAGTTGGGACTTTTCACCTAACCCTTCAAGTTAGAACTTTTCACCTAGCCCTCCAAGCTAGGACTTTTCACCCAACCCTTCCGAATTAGAACTTTTCCAAACCTAGCCCTCCAAGCTAGGACCTGACCCTCCAAGCCAGGACTTTTTCACCTAACCCTCCAAGTTGGGACTTTTCACCTAACCCTCCAAGTTAAAACTTTTCACCTAGCCCTCCAAGCTAGGACTTTTCACCCAACTCTTCCGAATTAGGACTTTTCCAACACCTAGCCCTCCAAGCTAGGATTTTCCGCACCTAACCCTCCAGGTTAGGATTTTCTAACACCTAGCCCTCCAAGCTAGGATTTTCCGCACCTAACCCTCCAGGTTAGGATTTTCTAACACCTAGCCCTCCAAGCTAGGATTTTCCATACCATGCCTAATCCCCGATCAGGACTTAACCATAATCATAATCATCAACCTAAACTAAAATCGATGTCAACACCAAAACAACAATCAGGGTCAGACTGCATCAACAGTTACATAGAATAATCTTGATTGTCCATCCAAAGTTATAAAAAAAATTATTTGGTTTGGATAATCAGTAATTCTCAAATAATTATCCATGCCCGATATGTCAGCAAAAGGGACATGCAACCAGGAATCGAAAAACCTTAGAAAAGTAAGATTTTGCTTGATTCCAGATTATGAAAATTTTCTTTTCCAAATTATCCCTCAATATTTACTCTTTAAGATAAAACTACCCCTAATAATTAATTATATTACAACTCATTATCATAGTCGGTCGCGGCCGATAGTCGGCAGCAGCCGACAGGGGGCAACGGCCGGTGATCGGCGACGACCGACTATGATCAGCGGCCGACGACCGACGACGACATGGCAATGACCGGCAATGATCGGCGGCCAGCAACGACGTCGACGGCCGACAATGACACGCGACCGACAACCGGTGACAGGCGACAATTGGCGACCGACAATTGACAGCCGACGACCGGTGACGGCACAGCAACGACCGACGGCCGGCGACGATCAGCGACGATTGGTGGCGACCGTCAACGGTCGGCGACGACATGCGACCAATGGTCGGTGACCAGCGACGATTGGCGATCGACAACCGACGACCGATGATCAACCACCGACGATCGGTGACAATATTTTTAAAAAAATATTAAAATAAATATAATCGTAGTTCGTTGATCTGATGACTAATATAATTTTTTTAACTTAAATCGAGGGTATAAATAAGTATAAAATATTATCTTTTTTATTTTTAATTTAGACAAGCATACAATATTATAATACTTATACTAAACTAAAGGATAATAGGGCAAAATATTATACTAAATTGTATTTTATTATCTCCAAACAAACAAGATTTTAATTTGATCATCTAAATTGAACCAAACAATATTGGGTTATGTTTCATTCCCCATAACCTTGATTATGTGGTTATCTGGTAATCACATAACTAAGGTTATACATGATAACTTCAACCAAACGCATAGATTTTTACCATCATTGAATTATTAGCAGAAAGTTAGTAATGAATATGAATTTGTTTGTTTGATTCTTACCGGCCACGATTCCTTTCATCTTAATCTCCTTATCCTCCACAAAGCTAAGTTACTTATGGTTTAGGTTTCATTGCCTGATTCTTGGCCAAAAGTCACTGATGAGCCCTAATCACTTCAAAATGGACACAAACTTTTCTTGTAGCCTCCTGAGTTTGACAAACCTAATTTCCAAAGGCTAAATTATAACTTGAGAGTTTTTGAAAAATGCACAACCTTTAATAAATTTGGTATAAAATCACTGGGGGACTTGCAATCTTTATAAACACTCTAAAATACCACTAATATATTCCTCTGAACTTCTCTAGTCTACGCATGCCCAACATTCTTAATTCTAGAAACTATATGACTTGTATTCTCCCAATCTTCTTACTTCGATTGCTCCCTAATTGTTGGTTGTTTATGTTGATGCAGTCTGACCCGATTGTTGTTTTGGTATTGACACCGATTTAAGTTTGGTTGGGTGAATTCAGATTAAGTCCTGGTCAGGGACTGGGCACGGAGTGAAGGAAATCCCGGTGAGTGAAGCGGGGTCCTGGTGAGTGAAGCCAGGTGACTGAAATCCCGGTGAGTGGAGCCGGGTCCTGATGAGTGAAGCCAGGTGAATGAAATTCCGGTGAGTGAAGCCGGGTCCTGGTGAGTGAAGCCAGGTGACCGAAATCCCGGTGAGTGAAGCCGGGTCCTGGTGAGTGAAGCCAGGTGAATGAAATCCCGGTGAGTAAAGCCGGGTCCCGGTGAGTGAAGCTGGGTGACCGAAACCGTGGTGAGTGAAGCCAGGTCCTAGCGAGTGAAGCTAGGTTGATTGAAGTCCTGGTGAGTGAAGCCAGGTGATTGAAATCCTGGTGAGTGAAGCTGGGTCCTAGTGAGTGAAGCCAGGTGATTGAAATCCCGGTGAGTGAAGCCGGGTCCTGGTGAGTGAAGTCAGGTGACTGAAATCCCGGTGAGTGAAGCGGGGTCTTGGTAAGTGAAGCCAGGTGACTGAAATCCCGATGAGTGAAGCCGAGTCCTAGCGAGTGATGCTAGGTGACCGAAACCCTGGTGAGTGAAGCCAGGTCCTAGTGAGTGAAGCTAGGTTGACTGAAATCCCAGTGAGTGAAGCCGGGTCCTAGCGAGTGAAGCTAGGTGACCGAAACCCTGGTGAGTGAAGCCAGGTCCTAGTGAGTGAAGCTAGGTTGAATGAAGTCCCAGTGAGTGAAGCTGGGCACGGAGTCTTGGTCTGGGGGACTGAGCACGAGTCAGAGAATGCTAGGGAGTCTGTTCTCTGGACTTAGAGTTGAATTGAGAGTTGTTGGATCGGTCTGGTGACCGATCAGGGAGTTAGCATGAACTCCCTATTGTGGATCGGTCTGGTGACCGATCCAGAGAAGTCTGATCGTTCTGGTGACCGGTCAGGAGGCTTTGGTTGAAAAATCTGAAGGTTCGGTCTTCAGCTCTTGGATCGGTCTGGTGACTGATCCCCAATACTTGATCGGTCAGTGTGACCGATCATAAGAAGCCGCGATCCCCAGTTTCTCACTGTGGACCGATCAGGCTGGAGCCTGATCGTTCAGGGCTTACCCTGATCGGTCTGGTGATCGATCAGGTTCTCTCTGATCGGTATGGTGACCGATCAGTAGCTATAACTTTAATTTAAAATCGCTGTCAGACGCTCTGATCGCGTCTGTTTTTCTCTGTGTTTTCTCTGCTACTTGCTGATATTGTTTGATACGCATTTGTTAATCCTTTGATCAGTGTGCAGGTTAGACAGGGAGGATTCAAACAATGGAGGAGAGTCAACTGGGGACTTTCCATTAAGCATATTTGTATGTATTCTCTTCTCAGGTTTCAACGGCTTCTGAGGCGCGGTTGGCGACTGACGGAGGCTTAGCTGAAGAGGTTTTCAGTGGACTGAGTGCTCAGGGAGGTCAGTGGGTCAGTGGATGCTGACGAAGCTTGGCGACGAGGAGAGGAAGCTTAAGAAGAAACTGGGAAGCAGAGGAGCGGGAGAACTAACAGAAAAATGAGTGAAGTTTTTGGCTGTGGGGTTGAGCTCTCTGTGTGTAGTTTTTGCTTGAGCATTACTGTGAGACTTGTGTAAGGATTCCTTCTATTGTCTCATGAGCTTAACTTGTATCATTTGGAGACTTTGTGTGGAGAGGTTTCTCCACCGAGAATGAGACATTTACTATCCGGGGTTCACCGGGGCTTGATCTACCGACGATCAAGGGATCGCCCACCTCACGGGTACGCCAAGGAGTATGGGCAAGTTATCCCCGAACCTTGTAAATCATCCTTGTTAGCGTCTTGGGTTTGTCATTAGTTTCTGCATTTTAGTTTCTGCTTTTATACTTGTGTTGTTTCCGCTGCTGCTAATCTCCTAAGTGCAGAAAACCAAAACGAGGCTAAGGTTTGTGTCTGGCTACCATTCACCCCCCCTCTATAGTCATCCAAGCACCAACAAGTGGTATCAGAGCTTGGGGCTCTGTTCAAACGACTTAACATCCGAGAGTCAACAAGATGGTGATGGGAGGAGAAGGGTACAGCACAAACAGACCTCCATTCTTGGACGGGGCTGATTTTCCATATTGGAGGTCAAGAATGGAATTTTATTTGAAGACAAACATGAGCATGTGGTTCTCAGTCAAGGAAGGTTTCTCCCCTCCAAAGGATTCTGAGGGAAAAGGGTTGGACTTCTCAAGGTGGTCGGCAGAACAAATTCGAAAGGGGGAAGCCAATGCCAAAGCTATGGTCACCCTGCAATGCGGGATGACCAAGGAAGAGTTGATCAAGGTGGGTCCTTTTACAAGTGCTAAAGATCTATGGAGCAAGCTCATTGAGCTCCATGAAGGCACTCAAGATACCTGGAGAGCCAAGAGAGACCTTCTACTCAACCAACTTCAAAATCTCACCATGGGAGAAAATGAAAAGGTAAGCGAACTCCATGGACGGTTCAAAGAAGTCTTGAATGGTCTACACTCCATTGGTGAAAAGGTAGAGAACCGAGACCTCGTAAGGTATGCTCTCAAAGCCTTTCCGAGGAATACTTTGTGGTCATCCATGGTGGATGCCTACAAGGTTTCCAAGGATCTTTCCTTTGTTAAATTAGAGGATTTATTTTGTGAATGGAGCTACACGAAATCGCTAACCAAATCCCCAAGGAGAAAGGTGTAGCTTTTGTGGCAAGTGACAAAAGAAAGAAGAAGAAGGAGAAGAAGAAGGACAAGGAGGAGGAGAAGACCTACTGTCACGTGGTCTTCATGGCCTTAGAAGAGTCAACCAAGGAGAGTGATAATGAATTAAGGAGCTCCTCAACCGCACCTTCATCATCTTCAGATGATGTAGAGGTAATCTCTCCCGAGTTGGATAAGTGCTATAGAACCATCGCATGCTTAACTAGTCTACTTAAGAAATCTAAGAACAAAGTTAAATTGTTAAAATTGGAAATAGAACAATTGAAGACACCTAAGGATCATGATAATGATGACTTGCATGTTAAGATCCTTGAGAATGAAAATAAGGACTTGAAGAGCGAAGTTGAAAATCTCAAGAATATTCTTGAGAAGTTTTCAACTAGCTCTAGAACTTTAGATATGATTCTAAATTCGCAAAAAGCGGCTTACAACAAGGTTGGTTTCAGTTACCAACTTAAAGAACCTAGTGTGATATCATTAATGTCAAGAACTCATTTTAGATCTGTATACATTTGTATTTGTATACCTTTGGGGACTATAATTTATCAAGAGTACTCCAATATAATTAAGTTTATGGTTAAGACAAACCTAGATCTATGGATTATCAAAATTGATTGGAGTAAACATGTTATAAACATAATTGGGACACACTTGGAATTTATTCATACGAACCTAATACAAGTTTCAAACAAAACTGTTTTCAACATTTTGAATTCATAAGGAATCCTTGATGAGGAATAGATTCTAGACAAACACATGAAATATCTCTTTCATTTAATCTATACTTGAGGATTTTCTTATTCATGTTTATGGGCATTTTGGGATGTTAATACAAACCTAACAGATAAATTTGGGGATTATGGACTTGATGCAAACTTGGGTTTATAAATTATCCAATTTATCCAATCCTGATGAATTATCAAATTGAATTGAGAGTTAGGTCTAAGGTGAAGACAAACTTAGATCTATGGATTATCAAAAATGGGCATGCAAACATGTTATCAACATACTTGAAACACAATTGATCATTCATTGAAATTGATACAACCCGTTTTTGGTATTGGTTTAAATCCATAGAAATTCTTGATTCTTGATGTGGAATAATGCTTAATTAAGGGACACAAATCATGTTGTTTATTTTGGTTAATGAAACCCTTCTTAGGATCAAAGGGATTGACTCTAATTGTATTAGGAGTGGAGAGTTGAAACAAACTGGGGAAATCTATCGGAGTTTCTGAAATTTTGTTTCTGAAACTGACAAACCTTCTGTATCATCACTGATCGGTCCATCGACCGATCAGGACTCAACCTGATCGGTCCAGCGACCGATCAGAAGTCATTCTGATCGGTCTGGTGTCTGATCAGATCAATGCTGATCAGGAAACTCCCAGATCGTTCCAAATGGAATCAGACTACTCCTCAGTCTGATCCCCTTTCATCAAATTGGATCAGATTACTGATCATACTGATACAAACAAACATACAATCCGATTATAACTGGAACATTCTCGTCATACTTGGAACAAACCTACTACTGATTCGATACAAACCTGTGTTGAAAATTTTCAAATTCATAAGAAAGGGTTGGTTGAATCATGACTCTTGTTCTTTGATGAGAAATGACTTTTAGTGAAACTCATATAGTGTTTCAGAAATTATTCTGAAATACCTATTGTCTACACCCGTATGGTCGGATGAGTTTTGGATTGAACAAACATGTTCCTGGAAATTTCAATTGTTAATGCAGTCCGATCTTGAACGAATCAGAATTACAAAAATTTTCTGAAAAACTAATCGTCCATAGATAAATCAGAAATTTTTCTGTATCAATCATCAGTCTGTTGAAGTTGCGCTACTTATTGCCGTATGATACATATACATTGTTGTCGTGATACATTTATGGTATATGTCTCTCATATACAATTCAAAAATTATCCTTTGATTATTTTGGGTTTGGGGAGAGACCCTTGATTAAGGGGGAGGTATGTTTAAACTTAATAACTATACCCTTTTCGATGCTTGACAAAGGGGGAGAGAATGGTTGATTAAGTTTAGAGTTTGCTATTGTAGGGGGAGGATTTTGATTACCTTACGATAATTGAATTGATTTCAATTGATCATTAATACTTAAACTTAAATCGGGTTGTCAAACAACAAAAAGAGGGAGATTGTTGATGCAGTCTGGCCCGATTGTTGTTTCGGTGTTGACACCAATTTAAGTTTGGTTGGGTGAATTAGGATTAAGTCCTGGTCGGGGACTAGGCACAGAGTGAAGGAAATCCCGGTGAGTAAAGCCGGGTCCTGGTGAGTGAAGCCAGGTGACTGAAATCCTGGTGAGTGAAGTCGGGTCCTGGTGAGTGAAGCCAGGTGATCGAAATCCCAGTGAGTGAAGCCGGGTCCTGGTGAGTGAAGCGAGGTGAATGAAATCCCGGTGAGTGAAGCCGAGTCCAAGTGAGTGAAGCCAGGTGACCGAAACCCTGGTGAGTGAAACCAGGTCCTAGCGAGTGAAGCTAGGTTGATTGAAGTCTTGGTGAGTAAAGCCAGGTGATTGAAATCCCGATGAGTGAAGCCGGGTCCTGGTGAGTGAAGCTAGGTGATTGAAATCCCGGTGAGTGAAGCCGGGTCCTGGTGAGTGAAGCCAGGTGACTGAAATCCCGGTGAGTGAAGTCGGGTCCTAGCGAGTGAAGCTAGGTGACCGAAACCCTGGTGAGTGAAGCTAGGTTGACAAAAATCCCGGTGAGTGAAGCCGGGTCCTAGCGAGTGAAGCTAGGTGACCGAAACCCTGGTGAGTGAAGCTAGGTCCTAGTGAGTGAAGCTAGGTTGAATGAAGTCTCAGTGAGTGAAGATGGGCATGGAGTCTTGGTCCGGGGGACTGAGCACGAGTCAGAGAAAGCTAGGGAGCCTGTTCTCTGGACTTAGAGTTGAATTGGGAGTTGTTGGATCGGTCTAGTGACCGATCAGGGAGTTGGAACGAACTCCCTGTTGTGGATCGGTCTGGTGACCGATCCAGAGAAGTCTGATCGGTCTGGTGACCGGTCAGGAGGCTTTGGTTGAAAAATCTGAAGGTTCGGTCTTCAGCTCTTGGATCGGTCTGGTGACCGATCCCCAATACTTGATCGGTCAGTGTGACCGATCATAAGAAGCCGCGATCCCCAGTTGCTCACTGTGGACCGATCAGGCTGGAGCCTGATCGTTCAGGGCTTACCCTGATCGGTCTGGTGATCGATCAGGTTCTCTCTGATCGGTCTGGTGACCGATCAGTAGCTGTAACTTTAATTTGAAATCGTTGACAGACGCTCTAATCGCATCTGTTTTTCTCTGCATTTTCTCTGCTACTTGCTGATATTGTTTGATACGCATTTGCTAAGCCTTTGATCAATGTGCAGGTTAGATAGGGAGGATTCAAACAATGGAGGAGAGTCAACTGGGGACTTTCCATTGAGCAGGTTTGTATGTATTCTCTTCTCAGGTTTCAACGGCTTCTGAGGCGCGGCTGGCGACTGACGGAGGCTCAGCTGAAGAGGTCTTCAGTGGACTGAGTGCTCAGGGAGGTCAGTGGGTTCAGGCTGTGCTCAGTGGATGTTGACGAAGCTTGGCGACGAGGAGAGGAAGCTTAAGAAGAAACTGGGAAGTAGAGGAGCGGGAGAACTAACAGAAAAACGAGTGAAGTTTTTAGCTGTGGGGTTGAGCTCTCTGTGTGTAGTTTTTGCTTGAGCATTACTGTGAGACTTGTGTGAGGATTCCTTCTATTGTCTCGTGAGCTTAACTTGTATCATTTGGAGACTTTGTGTGGAGAGGTTTCTCCACCGAGAATGAGACATTTACTATCCGGGGTTCACCGGGGCTTGATCTACCGACGATCAAGGAATCGCCCACCTCACGGGCACGCCAAGGAGTAGGGGCAAGTTATCCTCGAACCTTGTAAATCATCCTTGTTAGCGTCTTGGGTTTGTCTTTAGTTTCTGCATTTTGGTTTCTGCTTTTATACTTGTGTTGTTTCCGCTGCTGCTAATCTCCTAAGTGTAGAAAAAAAAGAGGCTAAGGTTTGTGTCTAGCTACATTCACCCCCCCCCCTCTATAGTCATCCAAGCACCAACAGTTTAAGGTCAAATTACTATATTGTGAGTTTATCACACTACTCCTTTTTCCCAATAGATTTTTACCGTCATTGAATTATTGGCAGAAAGTTAGTAATGAATATGAGTTTCTTTATTTAAGTCTTACTGACCATGATTCCTTTCATCTCAATTTCCTCATCCTCCGCAAAGCTTAGTTACTTATGGTTTAAGTCTCATTGCGTGATTATTGGCCAAAAGTCACTAATAAGCCTTCATCACTTCAAAATGGACACAAACTTTTCTTGTAGCCTCCTAAGGTTGACCATGTACTCAAACCTAATTTCGGTTGGGGTTGCAATGTTGCAACAAACTCCCACATTGAAAAAAAATATGGGGAAGATATCTCCATTGATATGAGATCTTTTGGGTAAAACCCAAAAAAAACTATAAAGGCTTAGACCAAAGTGAATAATATCATACAATTATAAAGATATATAAATTTTTTTGGTCCTAACAATTGGTATCAAAGTCCAAATTACCAGAAGGTCTAACCATCAATTGTTTACAAGAGTTATGGTCTAATCGAGCCATGTGAGTAGAATATTTACCTCAAACAAAGGAAGTGGAGGCTCCCGTATCCGGATCAAGAGGACCATATATCAGGTAGAGAAGTCTTATTAGGTCGGACAGACCGAGAGACAGGAAAACCTGGTGGATCGAGGATCGAATTTCAAATAGATAGACTTTCCGCTTGAGAGGGGTCATGTTGTTCTTCATTTGAGAGGGGAATTGTTAGCGTTGTAAGGTTGCAAATAAAGTCCCATATTGAAAAAAAAACATACGAAAGATTATGAACTTGAAAGAGAAAGATATCTCCATTAATATGAGACTTTTGGGTAAAGTCCAAAAACAAAATCATATGCGCTTAGGTCCAAAGTGAAAAATATCATACCATGTGAAGATATCTAAATTCTTTCGTTCTTAACAATTTCTAGAGCCTAAATTGTAGCTTGTAAGTTTTTAAAATATGCACAATCTTTAATAAATTTGGTATAAAATCACTGAGGGGACTTGTGATTATCATACACACTCTAAAACACCACTAAAAGATTTCATTGAACTTCTTGAGTGTACGTATGCCCAACATTTTTGATTCTAGAAACTATATGTGAAACTATATATGTTAGTGTGTTGGCCAAAACTCTTGATGACCCTAAGCACATTAGAACTGATCGAAACTAGGACCAATGACTTGCATCCCTTTGATCTCACAATGCCCTTAAACCTAAATTCTAAAACCTAGATTGCAACCTATAAGTTTCTGAAATTTGCACAACTTTTAATAAATTTAACATACTAAGACACCATTAATGAATTCCTCTTAGCCACTTTAGCCTGCACATGTCCAATATTTTTTATTTTGGACATTATACGATCAAAAGTGAATTTTGACCAAAATTCATTGATGACCTTAGACACATCAAAACTGACAAAAACCAAGACTACTAACTTCCTTGCATCCGCTAGTCTCATCATGCCCTCAAACCTAAATAATAAGACACCATTATGAATTCCTCTTAGCCTCTTTAGCTTGCATATGTCCAATACTTTTTATTTTGGACATTGTAGGGTTATAAGTGAGTTTTGACCAAAACTCATTGATAGTTCTAGACACATCGAAACCTACCAAAACCAAGACTAGTGACTTCCTTGCATCCCCTGAGTCTTATCATGCCTTCAAATCTAAATTCCTAAACCTAGATTGCAACATGTGAGTTTCTAAAATTTTGCACAACCTTTAATTAATTTGGCACAAATTCATTAATGGATTTTAAATCATCATACTCACTCTAAAACACAACTAATGGATTCCTTTGAACCTTTTGAATTTGCACATATCCAACGTTCTTGATTTTAAACATTAGATGACCATAAGTGAATTTTGATTAAAACTCACTGATAGCCCTAGATACATCAGAACCAATCGAACTACCACTAGTGAGTTCTTTGATTCCTTGAGTCTTCCCATACCCAACATTTTTATTTTAGATATTATAGGGTCATTAGTGAGTTTTGATCAAAACTTGTTGATGCCCTTAAACATATTAGAACTGACCAAAACCACCACCAGTGAGTTGCTTACACCTTCTAAATCCTCACTATACCTACTAATCTTAATTGCAAATCCATTTCAACATCCTGTTTGTTCTAAAATTTATCAAGAGTGCCCCCGGCATAATGATACAACGGTTAGGCCCTACAAGCAGTTAACTAGGCATCTAACGGTTGAATCCTAGTTTCAGGGTACTATAGAGATTTTCTTCCGATGGGATGATAACTCTAAAAATGTTCGCCACTTGGATGGGTCTCTGTGAGCACTTTATGATTTATCCTGGTGGCTATTGAGAAATTGTTATGGGGTTAGATTGGTCACTTTTAGGATTAGTCGGTTCGAAGAGCTAAATACATGGATTATAAAAGAAAATAATAATAAAATACAATTTGTCAATGCTAATTGAAAATAAAATTTGTCAAGGTAAATTTTATGTGTGTGTGTGTATCTATGGTAGATGAAACCATTACCTTTTGGAACGAGGATTTAAATTTTATATTCAAGTATTATATTTAAAGATCTAATTTATTATATAAGTATTTTGAAACATTTTATAAGACTTTTTTTTGTTTATATATATAAAGATTTGATATCCGCCTCCTACATGACCGTGAGTAACCTGTTCACGTTGCATTGCTAGCTCAACTTTTTATTATTAAATTTCATTAATTCTCTCTCCCCTTCCTCCCTCCATTCAAAATCTTCACTCGACTTTTCCAAATATTTCTTCTCGCTTTAGCTCCTTCCTTCACCATATAGTAGCTTTCGTTGCTCTTGCTCCTATAGGTAACCCCCTTCTTCTCGTTTGCCGCAAGCTTCTTTTTGGACACGCCGAATGCTCCCCAAATTTCCACCACAAACAATCTCAACGCTACCACTCCCACTCCTTCGTTCTCGATTGTAAGCCCTTCCACTCCTATAGATGTTTTTCTCTCTGTAATATTTATTCCCTGAATTTTTTGTGAGCTTCTATTGTTTTTAACTTCCTATATTTTGGCATTAATATTGTTTGCTTTTAGTTGCTTCTTCTTTTAGGGTTTGATTACTTGGATGAAATATACAAGTGAGAAAAAGTAAATGGTTCACACAGATATTCATAAACAGATGTTGGAGCTTCCTTTGTAATTTTCTATTTTTTTGCTTCCATCATATGTATTCTATGCTAGTAAATCAATATATTATAATAATCAATCAAGGCATGGTGGCTCTTGTAAGTATCCCGGGTTGATTTTGATGTGATCAACCAAGTCAAGTTAAGTCCTGGTGTGTTTTGATTCTTTTTTCTAAGTGTACAGGTGCTTAGGAGTGCAAAAAGTCGAATGAAAGACACAATAGACGAGAAGGATGACATGGGGAAGGGAGTGACAGGCTCGGTGCATTCGAGGGATACGAAGACTGCAGAAGAGTACACCGGTGAACGAGAAGGGCGTGCGTGACATCTGAGGGACAAGAAGTCAGGGAGGAAGCTCGTTCGAGGCGAAGACAAGAGTCGGGTTTCGATGAGTCTAACTCTGGTTAGCTAGAAATCAGCCAAGCAGACAAAAAGAGGAAAAGCAAACGCAGACGTTGACATTGACCAAGTAGTCAACTGAGGCACCTCGAGTGATTTATGAGGCGCCTCAACTTCAAAATTTGGTTCTGCGAACAAACAGAATTGAGGCCCCTTAGATCGGAACTAAGGTGCCTCAGGTTGGAACTGTGACATCTCGAGTCAAATTTTATCACATAGTAACGTTGGCGTGTGGATAAAGTTTTATCTAATATGAGGTGCCTCAGATCACATCTGAGGCACTTCAGGTCCATATTAGCATGAAGGTAACGTTGAGTTTCGGGCTATAAATAGCCTCCAAAAGTTAGGATTAGACATCAACTATTGTACTTAATTTTCATATCTATTTCTGTGTTGTTCAAAGTCTGTAAGAGGCTACTTTGCCTACAACGAAAGAGCTTTTCATTAGTAGAGCTTTTCAACGCCTTGGATTAACAACCACCTTGGTTGGAACCAAGTAACCTACTTGTCTTTTACTAGCTTTTATAGTTATTGATTTATTTATGTTTAGTTTAACTGCTTAACCAACTTGTTCATCTTTGTAAAAGAGTTAGCAAAAGATTTAGTTCTAACTTGCAGGGCAATTCACCCTCCTCTTGCCATCCTGCAACGGTCCTACAGCTCAAGCTACTATAACTTTCACTTTATAGCAGCTGCTATAACATGAAACTGACTTTGTACCAACTACTATTAAGTAGCTGCTGCAACATCAAACTGATATTGTAACAGCTACTAGATATAATAGCTGATACAATGTCAATTTCATGTTGTAGCGGCTATTGTCTAGTGGCTACTACAACATGAAACTGACTTTGGCAATCCTTGTCTTTACTCTGTCCTATCTTTTCATAGGTTTTGAGAAGTTGTTTGAACATAACCTAGTGAGTCTTTTGATGAGGCATTTTATAGTTTCAAAAAGACGCTTCATCTTGAGTTGTCTTTATCAAGAGTGAATGCTATTAGAATCATTTTTCCTATAAATCATCTATCAGCCTAACTCTTTTATGCTGCCTAGCCCTTCCTCTTATACTGTGGTTTTAGTTAAACTATTCAAGGATCATGTCCTTTAACAGGAAGATGAAATCCATTGAGAGTGGTGTTAAAGAACTCCTATCAATGAGGGTTCAATCTCTATATCTTCTGCCTTTGAAAGACCATCACTATTAGTAAACTCCTCTGCTTCTCGGTATGTTTTATTCTTCTTTTATGATATCTTTCTTTCCTTATAAATTTATGAATTTTATAAATTAGTCCAAACATGTCTCTCAGTCAAGCCATAGATCATCATACAACTCGCGCCTATATTAAGATTCTCATAGAACTACGAAACCAGACGAGGAAGGAGTTCAATGCTGCCTTTTACGAGAGAAAAAGAGTCAAATTGAACTTCCGTAACTACAACAACAACTGTCCCAAGTTAATGTAGCATTAGAGGATGCTATAAATCAAATGATTGATGTCTAGCTATAGGTCTTTCCCTTTAGTATTTGTATTAACTTTTTGTCTTAAGATCTTCTTGTTTGTCCTCTATTATTATCTTTGCTTATGATATTAATAATATTCCCTTTTTTATCTCAACCCAACAAAAGTCTCCAATTCTTTCTTCATTTTCACACAATCAGACGTTACTCACATTTTCAAACAATAAAAGCTCAAATCAATCTCAACTTTTTATCTAAATTAAATTAAGTAGCTGCTATACGTTGTAAAATATAGTAGCCCTAAAAATCATTTTAAATTAGTCTAAATTACTTTTAAATTACTATACATAGTAATTGCTACACGTTGTAGTAGCTATTGTCCCTACAATATGAAACTCACTAGACTAGCTTGTTATAAGACATCAACAAAACAAAAGAAATATCAACACAACAAAAGGAAGAGCTATAAAATGATCCTTCTCTAGCCTACAGACTTCTAAAGCGAGCCCCTAGCAATCCATACTTTCCAGCAGATCAATGGTTGCTTTCATAGCTACCTCAGTCTCCACCAGTATTTGTTGAGCTCCTTTCAACTGACTCACCGCTTGATCCTGCTTTTTCTTCAAGGTTGTTGCTAGTTTGAAAGGGAGGGAGGGCAAAGAGTCTTCCCAAGATCCCAAATAAGAGGAAGATATCGATTCATTGACTAGTATCATGGGACTAGGAGAAGGTCTTGTCTTCTTGGCTCCCAAAGGAGAAGTCATTATCTGAAATTGAAGGGTTTAGGATAATGAAGGGTAACGGGTTTAGGATGTCATCTTTATAATGGCATGGTTTCATCAATTCCATAGGTGTAGTGAAGGGACGAGTTGATGAATTTATTTCAGAGGGTTGAAACATCATTTCTAGAGTCATAGTCTGATAAATGCAATGAGAGGAGTTGGTGAAATTTAATTAATCAAGACTAAATTGTAGCAACTACAGGTCCGTAGCTATTATAATACAAACTTCATGTTGTAGCAGCTACGACTACTACAACATAGACTTCATGTTGTAGCAGCTACGTGTCTGTAGTTGCTACAATGTGATTTATGAAATGATGTCCATGTTGTAGTAGCTACGGGATCGTAACTACTACAACACAAACTTCATGTTATAGCAGCTATAAACTCGTAGTTGTTATAATATGATTTATCAAATCATGGCCATGTTATAGTAGCTTACCCCACTTAGCTGCTACAACAACATAGATTTTATGTTGTAGCAGCTACAGGTCTGTAGCTGCTATAAAATAGACTTTATGTTATAGCAATTACATGTCTATAGCTACTACAACGTGCTTTATGAAATCATGACCACATTATAGCGGCCATGGGCTCGTAGCTGCTACAACATAGATTTCACGTTGTAGTGGCTATGAACCCTTAGTTGCTACAATGTGATTTATCAAATAATAACCACATTTAGCTACTACAACAACACAGACTTCATGTTATAGCAGCTACGGCTCGTAGCTGCTACAACGTGATTTATTAAATTCAAATAGGCTAGGTCCGTCAGCGAATTTAGATCAAAACTCACTTATAGACCTACACAGGCCCCTAGGGTTAGCTCTTCCCTGAACTATCAACCCTCACTGCTTTCAATCCTTTAATGACATTGCAAGGGAAATGGGTGGAGGAACAAGTAGGGATTTCCAGGGGTCAAAGCCAATTGCATTCAGGGACCCCTTCTTCACCGATAGTGATATCAGATAGTTCCAGCAGTGCCTTGTCTGATGAAGGGAATGACATTTCCTCCCCTTCCCTTTCTGAGAGCAGCTTCTATGGTGAGCGATGCCAAGCCCACATTCATGCATCAAGTTATATTATTTAACACTCTCATTATGGATATATGCAGCATGGTTATCGTTGATCATTACTATGTTATTTGATGAGTGACTTGATTGAAGTTTAAATCGAGTTAAAAGTTGCAATGGACAAGGGCAAGGCAAAGGATAAGCATGGGGAAGCAATGGATGATTTTTTTCAATACTGTCCAACAATTAAAAGGTTTATTTGACTCCGAAGAGGTGGAAAGCTTGGGCCATTGATTGAAGGATGCTCACTAAAGAGAGAAGTCAGCCTTTGACCAGGTTGAAAGGTTGTGATATCGAGCAGAGGAAGTCCAGAAAAAAACTAAAGAAGATGTGGGGAAGTCAGTGGATGGAATGATAAGAAGATATGAATAACCTTGTATGGGGAATATTGGTTGATCAAACTTGTTTTTTTAATAAAAAAAATAACTCGGCTAATTGATTTTTCTAAATAATGAATTTACAAGAATTTAATAAAAGGATCTTTTGTCCAGTAGTTGTTACTCGTCTTTGTAGAAAGAACACTTGTCAATTAATTACTACCAACCTAGTCCTAAATTGATTTGTCACGTCCATGTCCATAGAATAACCACTCATTCCTTTCATAAAACAAGGGTCATGAACACAAGTAAAACCAATTTTGTCAGAAGGGGAAATGTGAGCTCATGATACACCTTTAATCCCATAACGACCCTATTTTGCTATAAAATTGAGTGTCACAGATGAAGCCTCCTCATCATCACTTCTATTTCACTACTCTTGTCCCAAACACCCAACCTCCATTGTCTTTGTCATTCCTTTTATGGCATCCATAGGTAAACGAGTAGTAAATTGTAAGTATTTATTTATTTACCATATTCTTGATTGCAATTGATTCTTACAAGTAGTTCTATTTTATCTTATAGATTAGATTGTGATTTTTTATGATGCACTATGCTGAGAGTTTGACGTGTCAGAGGTTAACTGATTTTAACTAGTCTGAAATGAAGATTTGGAGTTGGACAAAAAATTATGACAGACAAAAATTGGTTGGAGCAAGTGTGATGTTATGGTCTCTATAATATGAATGACAAAATTTAAATTGTATATTTGTATAAAAAATGTGCGATGTGATGTTGTTGTTATGATATAGTGTTCACATCATGTTGTTGTTGTTGTATACAATTTTAAGTTTGTATTAGTTAAATCACGTTATAGTAGCTACGAGCCTATAGCTACTACAACGTGGTCATGATTTGATATATCACATTGCAGCAACTATGGTTCCATAGTGGCTATAATATGAAGTCTGTGTTACAACAGCTAAGGGGCGCAAGCTACTACAACGTGGTCATGATTTGATAAATCACATTGTAGAAATTTTTGCCAATTTTATTGTGTTTCTATCCCACACTTTTGAAAAAGAGTGTTTGCTTAAGTAAACAAAGTTCTTATGCTCCATGAGTCGCTTCATAAATGCATTGAATATTAGGATCATTACACGTTGTAGCAGCTACTCTCACTAGCTGCTACAACGTGTAGTAGTGACTAAAAACATGAAAGCGACAGAGTAATTGCCCTTCTGCCTACGTAGCTTCCACTATAACGTATCAAAGAGAAACATTTAGAACCATTTCAAAACATCTTAACTTGGTTATCTCTCTCGTTCACGACTGTCACTGCGACACTTGGTTTTTGCCTCCAAATCTTTGTCCCTATCGTAAGTTATTTAATTCAACTCTTCACCTTGTGTTTAAGGTTTAGAATTTTGGTTTTTAGGTTTTCAATCGGCTCCTAGAATAGCGTAGTTGCTTCAACAAGCTATTCGACTGATTCTAGGTCTTCGATTTTAAGTTGTAGAATAAAAGCTATTACAATGTGTAGCACAAATTATTATTTTTCTCTATATTATATTTTCTCCATGGAATTTAAATTGAACTAAATCTATCATTCGCTAGCAATGGAAGAAACCTAATTTGATAATCAGTTATACATCCCCCAAGTTGCTAAAAATTGAAAACCAAGAATTGAGATGGAATTTACATTAGTGGAGGTGGTATTTTCATTCTATAACTAATATGCATGTAAAGCATGATTTAGTTCCAGAATAGACAATAACAAGAAAAATAAAAGGACAAATGAAGTTGGATGAAACAATTTATATGTTTTAAAGGACATACAGATGATAAACGAATAAAAAAATACAAGGTCAAAGTAAAAAAAAGGAAAGACCACACAGTGAAGTTAAGACTGGATGTAAGTGATGTTCGTAGATTATATATGATTGTATGCATTGTTTGATACATATCTACTTATATTTTATAGGCATGATCAACTTTATCACATCCTTTTTTTCTATGATTTCGCTATTTTTACTATCTTAGTTTGGAGAACTACTCTTTATTGGTTTTCATTGATAGGATAATTTTAAAAGCAAATATGGAGTAATAGAGTAAGTTTGAAGAGAATTCAAAATGGTCATATCTTTCCTAGTGCTCAACGCAAAAACAACAAATAGTTTGACTATGCCTACTCTATATTTGGTAGTTGATTCTGAGTGTTTGCTTAGGTTCTTAGTCATGATTGATTTATTTATGATACGCATGTTTAAAACATTTCTATTATGAATGCATGATCAATTGATTTACTTTTGAAATTCTTTTTTTAGATTATTTATTCATGATGAATTCATCATGTTTAAACTTATTACATATTATCCGTTTGTGATTAATTATTTCTTAGCTGCTTTAATGGCATTCCTTGTAAATTTTTATTCGTTATCACTTTAAATCTTGACTAAATGTCTTCAAAGAATTTTTAATATGAGTTGAAACTAGAAAATATTTTTTAAAATTATTCTGTTTTAAAATTCTTACTTAAATTAGTCAAAATATTTAAATATTATTTTTGAAAAATATGTTAATCATTCAAAAAATTTTAAGAATTCATACTTTAAAATTTTCTGTAAATAATTTGAAAATATTTGTTTAGAAATTCATTGAACATACTTCAATTTTTTTATAACTTTCAAATTTTTGAAAATTACTTGGATTTTTTTTTGAAAATTTGCTTCTTGATTTTTATTTAATTTTTGATAATTACTTCCAAATTTTTTAAATTACTTTGAATAATTTTTGAAATTTGCTTCATTTTTTTTCAAAATTACTTTGAAAATAATTTTAGAAAATTACATTGAAATTTTATGAAAATCACTTCGGGAAAAAATAGAATTACTTTGGAAAAAAATCTATTAAGAATATTTTTTAAAAAAATTCTTTGGAAATACATATAAAATAATATGAAAATAGTTTAAATTTTACTTAAAACTATTAAAAGATTTCAAAACATATTTTTGATGATTTATACTAATTAGTTTTTGATCATTGTTGAATCTTTGAAATTATTTAAAATTATTTGAAAAATTCTTTGGAACTTACTATGAAATTAATTTTGATCATTGTTTGAATCTTTGAAATTATTTAAAATTATTTCAAAATATTCTCTGGAACTTACTTTGCAATTAATTTTGAAGATACTTGGGAAATACGTTTTTTTAAAAAAATTGAAACTTGGAAATTAGTTTGATAAAAACCTCTTATTTTTTTTATGTATGTCAATGGGAAAGGTGGAGTTTAAAGTTGACATTTGAAATTTTTAAAAAATTGGAGGTGTTTTTTTTTGTCTTAACTTTAAACTGGATTGCCAAAATATCAAAAAGACAATGATTATTGGTATAAATATTACTAGATAATCGATTTCAAATTTGATGTCAGCAAAGGGTTTAATGTTAAACTCGAGTGATTTGATATGTGGGTTAAGTGTACAGGTCATTTAATAGGATTGTTCTAGTATGTTGGGGCGGATCAGATATTTGGCAATGGAGAAGTCTTAGCGGATCAAGTAGATCGGACACTAGACAGAGGAAGTCTAGATGGGTTTATGAATCAGACGTCTGGTAGGACGGATTTGATGGGACATCAATGTTAGGATGTATACTAAAAGCCTTGCTTTTATAGACATCTACTTTTTGAAAGAGAATCACAAGATAACTGTTTGCATGTTTATATTAGTATGTGCATATTGTCTGATACTTTACATTGTAGATAACATGGTATGTGGTGTCGCACAGAAGATCATGTTATCAGTTCCTTGTAGAGTATAACCAGAGGCTCACAACTGAGATGGATTTGGACAAGCCATCGGGATGGTTGTAGTGTAATTTGGTGTTGGTTTATCTTGACCATAGAATTACACTAGTGCACTTTGTGTGTATTGAGCAGGACCGACATAGAGGTGATTCAATTTATACTGACTTTATAATTGAATCAGACCTCAGTTATTATGGAGTACATGCTCTTAATCCCGATATAATAACGGGCACATGTACTTAATATTTATTTATTTGATTTACCAATGGACGAGATTTATTGGTTAATATATAGACCCGGTAAGTTGAGAAATAATATTATTTACATAGTGTTCCATTAATTATAGAAGGAAATCGTATCCTGGTGAGTCAGGTTGATGATGCCCCCTTGAGGAGCTCATAAGGTTCATCATGTTAAATCCTGCAGGTGGACTTGGTTCGACATGATGATAAGGTTGAGTGGTACTACTCAAGGAGTTAGATGTTAATTAATTAAATTATCATTAATTTAATTAATTAACGGACATTCGATATCTTAAACACGGGGAGATACTTGTACTCATAATAGGTGGAGCCCATATTTAAATATGGGGGTTGGTGAGGTAGATCAATGAGGATCCTTTAGTGGAATGGATCTTCATTAATGGATCAGGCCTTGATCCATTAGGTGGCCAAGATCCAACTCCTCTTCTTGGTCCCTATTGTAGACCTATATATACTCATAGAGTCATGAAACCAAGGCATCCAATTAATCATCCAACCCTAAGCCTCTTCTCTTCCTCTCTCTCTCTCCCTTCTCTCTCCTAGGGCACGTTAGCGGTGGAAGATAGGAGAAGGAAGTTTACTTCCTTCTTTCTTCCTCTTCATTCTCCTCTTCTCATCCTCTTGGTGGTAGCTACTACTAGATAAAGGAAGAGCTCTTCTCTTCCTTTTGTAGTGTGCGGCGAGAAGAAGAGAAGGGAGCATCGCCGGCGCAAGGAGGTGGGCGGCGGTTCTTCCTTGGTGGTGCACGGCATCGCGGGTTTGGAAGAAGAGATAAGAGGAGCTTTGTTCTTCCTTATGTGCTTGGAGCCGCGAGATAGGAAGACAAGGAGGAGGCCGGATAGGGTTTTAGTGAAGGAGAAAAACTCTTCTCCTCTCCTTCTTCTTCTTCTTCTTCCTTGAGGTGGCCGGCGGCAACCCTAGGGTTAGGGTTATTCGGCGCAAGGTGAAGGGATTGGTTGGTGCCTTTGGTGACTTCGGTTCTTATTGTCACCCACACGACATCCAAGAAGGGTGGGGTCATTCAATAGAAGATCGCGAGGTAAACGCGAGGTATAACTTCTCTCATGGTTCCTTTCATTTGATCTTGGTTATATAATTATCATGTGTTCATTATTTTATGTTGATAATTATTTTATGTCATGGATCCCGATGATAAACATAAAAATCGGCGATCCACTCATCGTCTATTCCGCGGCTAATCAGTTGGACGAGATTGATCGCTAGAACAGTACGGTTGTTCAAGCGATCGCTCGAATCGGTTAGTATGATGATGAGACGGTCGTTTGAAAAATAGGTCTCCATTCGGATTAAAAAAAAAATTTAATCCGTGGACATGAAGAGATTTCCCATGCACGACCCGGAATCCCCACAAGGAAACCCCAACAATTGGTATCAGAGTCAATGATTTTCGATTTTGTGTGTTTTGGATTCGGTTACATTTTTGTACTTTATCATGTATTTTATTTTGTCGGATAATAGTACGATGTGCGTAGGCTAACTCTTTGGTTGCAGGCACAAGATCCGACTATTATGGCTAAATATGTTTGTGTATGTGATTGGTTGTGCATGTATGTAAATTTATTTGAATCCTCGGGGTTGACGAGGCTAAATTTGATATTTAATTTTTATAATTAAATACGACACTTGTTTAGCCGCGCTTTTTGATTTACTTTCGATCTAGATTTAATGTACACTCCTTTGTGGAGTATAGGATCGATGGATATAAATTAAATAGCATTTTATCTCGGCTCGGAGAACCCCTTCATGAAGCTTGCGTATGATGACAGGAGGTGGAGACGAGGTGACGACACGACTGGAGGCATATTGAAGACTAAAATCATAATAGTTGGAAAAATTAATTTTTTTCTTATTTATTGCTTTTAGTTTATATGCTTGTCATGCATGCATGAAAATTCTTTAATTATAAATAACTAAGTGGGAGAGGAACTCTAAGAGTCTCATGACCTCCATTACTAATTTGACATGTGATGCGAACAAGCTTGCATGTTGGCTCTGAGTGTCTCCTTCCCTATCGGATAAGCTTTTTCTGCGGATCACTAGGTCAGACATGATTATAGGAAATTATTGAGTAGCGTGTGATTTTCCCCATCGGACGACACATAATCCGAGATGATTTTCTTAGTATTGTATAATGGTAAACACTTAGATGCAAATAATATTATCGTCCCCATCGAAGTCACTGCTATTATTTGTAGGGCCGAAGAGGAACCAACTATTAATTTTATTTGTCAAAAAGTTAGGTTGACAAGATAATAAAATTAATGGGTAAAACCTCCTCTTACAAATGTAGATTCGTATACATCCACACTATCGTGACATGCGATATTCTCGGTGTTTTGAGGTGTTGATTGATTTTAAAATTTATTGTTTGAAGAATCAATATTTTTTGAAATCTAAAGTTTGTGATAGAACTTGAGGATCAAGTTCGACGATCGACAACCACATCAATGGATTGGGTGTTGGTGCCTCAATTAGTTTTGATGTGATCAATCAGATCATGTTAGGTCCTGTGTTATTTTGATCCCTCTGTCTAAGTGTTCAGGAACTTAGGAGCAGAGGAAGTTGAGCGTAAGATGCAGCGAACGAGAAGGATGGTACGAGGGAGTGAGCCAATGGGCTCGGTGCATCCGAGGGACGTAAAGACTGTGGAAGAGTACGCTGATGGAGTGAGAAGGACGTGCGCGTCCGAGGGACAAGAAGCCAGGAGGAAGTACGCTCGAGGGGCGAAAGGCCGAAATCGGGTTCAGGTGAGTCTAACTCCGGTTGGCCGAAAATCACCCAAATATCATGTCTATAAAAAGTCAACTCAGTTGACTTTGACTAAGTCAAAGTTTGACTTAACTTTGACTTGGACCATTGAAGAAGACTTGATCAGACTTGGACTTGGACTTGACCGAAGCAAAGGAAGCTCAACTTGAAGACTTTGACGTGGCTTGATGCATTTGGAAAAATAAGTAAAGTATAAGAATAATATTTATCCAATTTAAAATATAAGGATTTATCCTTCTTTGATTTAAATAATAAGGAGATTTATCCTCCTTTGATTTAAATGATAAGGAAATGGATGCCCGAGTCACAGCTCAAGATAAAGGATACAATTTATCCTTTAAATTTATCTTTTAAATATCTATCTTTTATTTAAGATAAAGGATAAAATTTATCCTTTAAATTGACGCTCAAGATTCAGGCCTATCTACGATCAACGGTCAAGATTAACTGTCTTAAGCTATAAATAGACTTAGAAGCTAAAAAAAAAATCATTAAACAATTCTTTTGTAATCTTTCTAAGTCTGTGCTTTATTTGTAAATGCTTCTCCTCTATAAGGAGTGTTTTAGCTGAGCTTTACTGTCTTGGAAGCAACCTTCCAGTTGCAACCAAGTAAAATCAAGCGACCCTTCTTTCAATTTCAAATCTATCAATTTACCCCCCTCATGCCGGTCCACCTCGATCCAACAAAAGGTATCAGAGCAAGGTTGTCGCAGAAGGACTAACCACCAACTACAGCAAATTTCAAGAAGATGGTTGGACCTGTGATATATCCTCCTAAGTTTGAGTGGGAGTTCGCGGCATGGAAACGGAAGATGCAGGTTTTTTTTACTACTGATTATGAACTGTTATTAATAATGAAAAATGATTTTTCAGCTCTGGAATATAACGGAGGCAAGATCAAAGAACCTGATTCCCGGATCAAGAAGGAGCAAGAAGACGCTGTAGCAAACGGAAAGGCAGAATTCCATCTGCTAACCATTCTCCCCGAGCAAGATGTCAACCAGATCGGAAAGTATGAATCGGCGAAGGAACTTTGGGGAAAATTCCTGGAACTACATGAAGGCACCTTGGAGGCAAAACTGGCGCGATGAGACATCCTTCGAAGCCGACTGACCAATCTCCGGATGGAAAACGGAGAATCCGTTGCAAAATTACATGCCAAGGTAAAATAATTAATCACAAGCCTCAAAAATCTTGGAGAAAAGGTGACTAATCGCGATTCTCAAAGGTACGCCCTAAATGTGTTTCCGAGAATCTCGGAATGGACCTCGGTAATCGACGCGTACTATATTTCAAAAGATTTAGAGGTGAGAACGTTAGAACAGTTATTTTCTACATTAGAACTTCACGAATCTCATTGTGTAGAAAAGAACAGTAAAGCAGTCAACATCGCGCTAACAACAAGGAAGATCCAACTCGACGATCAATCTTCAACGGATGATGAAGAAACAACACTAACGGTAAGAAACTTGTCTAAATTCATTAAAGCTAATCGTTCTAAAAAGGTGCAGAGAAAGAAGAAACACACGATCCGATCCTACAACTGCAACGAAGAGGGTCACCTGAAAGATCAGTGCCCCAAACTCAAGAACCAGCCAAAGAAGAAGAAGGCACTAAAAGCCACCTGGGACGAGACCTCGTCGGACGAATCGGAAGTTGAAGAGTACACTGGACTTGCGCTGATGGCAAATCACCAAGATGAAGATGGCGAAAGCACCTCGGAAAAGAGCAGCAACGAAAGGGGAGTCCCTAACTTCGAAATCAACCCGATAAGTGAGGTATGCCTACTTCCACCTACTCGAATTTATTCTATAATAAAATCCATGCTGAAGTCCATGAATAAAATAGAAGAAGAAAACTCTGAATTAAAAGAGGAATTAGGCATTGCATGTTCATTTGATTTATCTGACAAATTAAAAATACAAAATGAAACTTTAAAAAATTTAGTTGAGAAATTAGAATTTAATATTGTATGTTTACGACAAAAAAAAATCCTGAAAATTTAAATTGGTGCTTTAAAAATCATAGGGGTCAACTTAAAAAGGTGCCCAAGAGTAATATTTCTCCAAAAGTTTTGATTAATCCTGTTAATAGAAACTTATATTAGATTCCAAACTATACTTTAAATTGAATTTCTGTTACTAATATTTGTTTTAGAAAATAGATGTCGACCAAATTCTGTTTGTGAAAAATTTACTATAAATTTTTATTTGATGTAAAAATCTAGCATCTACTTACTTATTCGAAAAGGGAAGTTTTAATTTTAAAATTAGATAAATAGTTTATTTTCTCAAATCCAATTTTTTTTGGATCTAGATATCATCCGTAAAAGTCAATAAAATTTTTATTAGAATTTTTGGAAGAGTTTTTTGAATTTTTATATATAATTCTACAAAAATTCATCTTTATTAGTTTTCAATTTATTTTTAGACTTAGCAAAGTATTTTCAAATTGAAAATTTTTATACAGGCTACAAACTCTATTTTACTCTCGAATAAAATTTTTTAATTTTTCAAAAAAAATTGTAAAATCTGAATTTGATTTTTAAAATTTTGATAAAAAATTATTTTGACCAGATCCGATTTTTTTTAGATCTACACATCATTTGTTGACTTTGCCAAAATTTATTCAGAATTTTTTAACTATATTTTTGAATTTTAAAAATTTAATTTTGAATTCCTTAATGTGTAAGTTTTTAATTTTTTTTACACACAAAGAAATAATTAACTCCAAAACTTTTTGTACTATTCTCAAAAGTTTTTCTTAACCAAATTTTACTTAAACAATTTTTTTTGCAAACATTTTTTGTTCGGGCAATCGACCCAAGTATGATCTGGAGGATCATGGGTTTTGATGTGTGTGTGTCAATATGATTAAGTTAGGGTTTCATTGTGATCTAATATGTGTATGTAGTGTGCAGGTTTGCAGGATACACATAGACTTGGTTGGACGTCTTCGGATACGGTGAAGGGTGGCATGGAGACAAGGCGTGAGCTTGTGTGCGCATCCGAGGGACCATGGACAAAGCAGGGACGACGAGCCGAGGGAAGCGGACTTCAAGGCGTACGTGAAAGATCGCATGGAGACAAGCCGAGGGCTTGTGTGCGCATCTGAGGGACGAGGGCCAAAGTCGAAGAGGACTTGAAGGCAACAGGTCGAGGCTGCTGGAGTAGGGACGATGAGCCGAGGGACACGGACTTCGAGGCATGCGTGAAAGATGGCATGGAGGCAAGCAGAGGGCTTGTGAGCGCATTTGAGGGACGGGAGCCGAAGACGAAGAGGGCGCGAAGGCAACAGATCGAGGCTACCGGATGAAGAGTCAACCAGGTCGTGAGGGTCCGAGTGCTAAGGGAATTGTACTCGGGAACTAAGTCATAAGGGTTCGAGTGCGAAGAGAAATGTACTCGGAAAGGGTAGCCCTGGACTTAGGGATGGACCAGTCGACTGATCCAAGATCAGTCGACTGGTGTGACCGGAATTTGAAGAGTCAGGCTGTGACTTTCGAATTCGAAAATACCAGTTGACTGGTAACGGTCATTTTCAGCCTCGAGCTCTATTTAAGGGAGCTTGTTTAAGGCTATTTCTCCTTGGTGAAACTTGCTTGGTTAGAGCTGGTTAGTAGCCTACAGTCCTCAGGGATTGTCCAAGGTTTGTGGCGAGGTATCTCCACCCACAAGAAACGACAAGAGCTAGCCGGAGGTGCTCCGTGTTAGTAGGAGCCCTAGGGTCAATTATGTGATGATTGACTAGGGACATTTTGTATCATATTCTATCATTAAAAGGCATGTTTGGTTATTATAATTACTCTGTATTTATGCCAAATTATTAAGTATAATAATATCCTTGTGTAGTAGGTTCTTATCTACATTATATCGATTGGTTGAATCGATAGTGAGATAATGTAGAGAACACTACACTAAATTATTCCTAGTCAAGCATTAATATTCAGGGACAATATTAATGCATGGAGACTAGCATGTAGGTCAATTGATGACTTGAGCTCACAAGTCATGGATATATGATATCAAGTTGATATATGGGTATACATTAGAGAATGTGTACTGAATTGACCCGTCATGAGAAAGTTTCATAAATTGTCATATGAGTGTCATAAACATTCTCATGTGACTATTGGTATGAATAGTCCTTAGACCCGAAGTCACTACGGTTCCCTACATAAGGAGTTATGTACTTTGGTATCGTCAAACGTCACCTGTAACAGGGTGGACTATAAAAAGGCGATCACTGGGTATGTAATGAATTATGCGGAGGGATGTGAGTGATGTAGATGGGATCTATCCCTTCCATATGACGGGAGTGATATCTGTGGGCCCCTTGATCGAGTAGGACTGCTAAAACGCATGGTCATGCTCAAATGAGTCAATATGAGATATTGAGCTCATTTGTTTAAGTGAGTCTACTCGGGGATCAAGAAACACAAAGATTGATCGAGGATGACACGGTCTATGCCTCATTGGTCAATTTAGATATCAAGGATAGAAGGACAAAGCCATACATTATCATAGTCACGGAGGTTTAGTCGGATCTCGACTTTTCTTGTTACTTGGGTATCAGTGATGCATTGCTAGATGCTGCTCATTGCTTTTGTGTCTAAAGTATTTAGGCGCATTGCCAATGTCACGAGAACCTATTGGGACACACACTAAGGACATGATGCTTCGGGAATTTTGATCGGGAGCCCGAGTTGGGAACTCAGGAGATCTGATCGGGAGCCCGAGTTGGGAACTCGGGAGATCTGATTGTGAGATCTGATCGAGAGCTCGAGTTGGGAACTCGGGAGACTAGTTCAGGAGCTCGGGTCAGGAGCTCAGGGACTTGGTCGGGAGCTCAGCGCTCGGCAGACTGGGCGGGAGCTCGGCGCTCGACAGATTGGGTCGACGCTCGACAGACTGGGTCGGGAGCTCGGCACTCGACAGACTGGGTCAGGAGCTCGGCAGACTGGGTCGGGAGCTCCGCGACTTGCTCGAGAGACCTGGTCGGAAGTCCGAGAGACCCGATCAGAATTGCATGGGGAAATTCATGAAAGTGTTTAATGAAGGAAAGAGAAAAGTCTCTCTTCATTGGATGAAGAGAAGGTAAAGAGTCACATGAAAAGTTGTGCTCTTTATTGGCTTTAATGAAGGGAAGTCAAAGAGATAAAAGACTCTTCATATTCATGTGATGAGTATAAAAGAGAGTCTAGTTATTTTGAATGAAAAGTGATTGCTTTCCTTTCTTCCCTTCCTCTTTTCTTCCTCCTCCTCCTCTTGGTTGAAACCATCTTTTGGGTTTTTGGTGGTCTTGTGAACTACCTCAAGTTGCTAGCACAACTAAAGTAGTTCTTCCCGAAGTTGAGAGATTGTGTCCGTGTGGATATGAATAGAGGCACGGATACTTGAACGTGCAAGAGATCCGCGCATCTTGAACGAGCGGGATAAGCGAAGGGCACGCTCCAAAGGTATACACTTTAGATAGATCTATTAGATAGATGAACTTTGTACGAGTTTTTCTTTCGCATGGATCTTGTTTCCACTGCGTTTCCACTGCGTTTTTGTGATTTGGTGCCGGGAGATCCCAACACTCCGGGGAATCATCCACCGAAGGATCGGGATCGCCCACCTTACGGACAGCCGTGGAGTAGGAGTTTCATCTCCGAACCACGTAGATCAGTTTGTGTTAGCATTGTTTTAGTTTTTATTTACTATTTCCGCTTGTGCATGCAAACGTTGTAGGTAGAAAATCAAACGAAAGTTATTCACCCCCCCCCCCCTCTAGCTTAACGGTATGATCTTAACATTTTTTTCTTCCCTAAATTTCTTTACCCCATTTTTGTTGTGATTAAAAGGGAAGAGTAGGCTGAAGTTCAGGGGGAGGTTTTTAGTTCTGAAATGCAAAATTGTTTTCATACTTAACAACTTAACTTAGTTTTATTATTTTTACTATTTTTTTGGTTTAACCCTAACTGAACATGAGTTGATCCACATCAAAAGGGGGGAGATTGTTGGTGCCCCAGTTGTTAGATCTTGTACGGTTGCTAAGGGGGGTGAATAGCACTTCTTCGATTCTTCTACATACGTTGTTAGTGTGCGCAAGCAGAAACAATAATAATAAACACAAACAACACTAACAAGGCTAACAATATCGATTTTACTTGGTATCCACCCCTAACGGTGACTAACCCAAGAATCCTTCGGTGGATCACTCCCCTGATAACCTTCGGCTAGCCCTTGTCGCTCCTTGTGAGTGGAGAAACCTTCCCACAACACCTCGACAATACCTGAGCACCAAGACTACTATTTGGCCTTTAACCAAGACCAAATTCGTCAGGGATCCCGGCCAAAACGAAGCCCTCTTAAATAGGACTTACCTTCTGTTTGGCCGCCACCAGTCGACTGCCCCCACTCAAATTCGACCGTTGACACCCAACGTTCGAATTCTGAGTGCCACCAGTCGACTGCCCCTGGAGTAGTCGACTGGTCCAGGGTCGACTCCCTTTCTGTGAGTTTTATCAGTCGACTGGTCCACTCACACACCTACGGTTTCCCTTCCCGAGTACACTTCTCTCAGCACTCGAACCCTAGGATTTCCCGAGTACAATCACACATCACTCGTACCCTCACGACTCAACTGACTCCTCATCAGCAGCCTCGACTATTGCCTTCGCGCCCTCTTTATCTTCGGCTCCCGTCCCTCGGATGCACGCAAGCCTCCAGCTTGCCTCCATGCCATCCTTCACGCATGCTTCAAAGTCCGCGCCCTCAGCTCATCGTCTCTGCTCTCCATAGTCCCTCAGGTGCGCACACAAACCCGCGGCTTGTCTCCATGCCACCTTCACCGTACCGAGGCCGTCCAGCTAAGCCCATATGTGTAACCTGTAGATCCTGCACACTCAAATACACATATTAGATCACAAGGGAAAACCTAACTTAAACCCTTTGCCCAAACATCAAAACACATGGTCACTCCGGACCATAGATTGCCCCAACAATCTCCCCCTTTTTGATGTTTGGCAATACGTTTAAATTAGGGAAACCAAATAGTAGTCAATAGCAATAATAATGCTAAATAAACATTTGGACTTACACTGCCAATACTCCATCTTGGACTTACCAATAATAATGCAAACAATGTATGGATCCTATCCCAAGGCATCCCACACCTAACCCTCCAAGTTAGGACTTTTTACCAAAAATCGAGATTTTTAAAGCTTCTCCAAAGCTCCCCCTTCATTGGACTTACAAAGGCTTTTTAAGAGCCTCTCCAAGGTTCCCCTTACACCAAGAATGGAGCAACCATGCTCCCCCTTAATCTCAGCTCCCCCTAAACCTAGGGTTTCCTGCAAAGGCGTGTTTGGTTTCCTAAATTAAACCCGACACTTCTCCCCCTTTTCCTAACATCAACAAGACTCCAACAATATCCTAATTATTGGATCTTTTAATCCCTAATAATCATAAACAACGTGTACTAATCCCCCATACACTTGTTTTGCATCATTTAGACACATACCCAACTGCTGAAACTTAATTCAGCCTTTACCAGTCGACTGCCCCAAATGTCAGTCGACTGCTGAAACACAGAATTTCAGCCTTTTCTGACGAAGTTCAGAAATGCACAAAAAATTTCACAAATCTTTAAAAATTCCCAAATTTTGTGGAGAGGTTTGTGATACCCATATCTACTTGGGAAAAATATATTCAACCATGTATCTATCACCATTCCCAAGTTTGACATAAAATCCAAAATTTTCTATGAAAATTAAGGCAACTAGGAGGCAACCTCCCCCTTAACCTATGCCTTCTCCCAATTTTCAATTTACCAGGTTCAAGTTCTACCCAACTTGACACCATAACACCGTTTAAGTTCTACCCAACTTAACACCCGAGTTCTTCCCCCTTTGACATCATTAAAAGATTGCCTCAAGCAACCTTATCCCTAGTGCCAAAAAGAACTCAACAAAACCTTGAAAAATCTAAGAGTTTGCAAGCATATTTGCTAAGATATACCCTATCCTAGAAAAATATAATTCCATGAGAAATTCAAATGTGTTTGACTTTGGGAAAAATATGTCTACTTGGAAAAAATATGTTTCCAAACAAATGTACTCCAAATCCCAAGATTGGCACGAAACTCAACTTCTCCTAAATTATATCATTTAAGCTTCCCCCAAAAGTCCTAATTGTGGCCTTTCCTCAATGTGTCTTCTTATACTTGATCATAATTCATTTTTAGCACTGAGTTATATGGTATTTACCCATTAAACCTTAATTTTATCAAATATAACCCTATTTTTATCTTTTTCTCCCTAAAACTCCTTTTAATGTGCCAATTCTCTAGGATTAAGACTTACCCTAGTCTTCCAATCCCTTTGGCACATTTCATCTAATTTCCTAGGAGAAAATCTCTTGAGATCCATTTACCATGGACCCCAAAGACTCCTAGAGCTCCCCCTTGAGCTCTTAGCCCTAGCCACCTCCCTAGGTGACTCAATCCACACTAAACCACACCGGTGTGCCCCCGGTGACTCTTAGCCTACGAACCCACTTAGCCTTAGACACCTTGTCCTTGGTTAAGTCATTCTTTTTACCTTTTGATGGCATTCCCTTGCCATCCTTGGACTTCTCCTTCTTGCCATAATTGTATGCTTCCCCAGCATACTTATTTTTGTCGGCATTAGAGATTCTAGACCGGTATCCCAAACCCGATCTATCATAGTTGAGTTTTAAATTATCCAACACCATGTATAAACCCTTAGATCCAACCTTGAATCTTTCTAGGGTCTTTTCCAATGTATCAAGCCTTGCCCTCAAAGCTTGATTTTCCCTTTCTAGATTTCTAACCCTAGAATCCATATGCCCACTTTGGACATTCCTAAACCTACCCATTTTCCTAGGCATGTGTCTCCCCTTCTCGGGGTTAATGCCTTGATTTTTAGGTCCTAAGGTCTTAGGCCTATCATGATGTATGTTTTTCTTAGGGTTATGATCTACCTTGTTAATCCTACTCCTATCATAGTATTTAAATCCAAAATTATGCACCATCAAGCATTTTTCATGAATTTTAGCATGCATGAGGGAACTTAAATTTGAATTGCTTTTTAATCTAAAGTTAGGGATTACCTCCCTTACCTTTGGAGCTCCTCTTTGTTGGAAGCTTCTTTTCTTCCTCTCCTCCTTCTCCCATCTTCTTAGATGCTCCATTTTCTTGAGCTTTCCACTCCTTGGGCATTTCGTGTGGTAGTGTCATAGCTCACCACACGTGAAGCATCTAATTTTCTTTTTCCTTTCTTGGGCTTCTCCAATCCTACAACCCACGTTAGATTTAAAGGAACTTGAAATGAGTTTAGATTTTACCTCCTTTTTACCTTTTGGACACTTATCTTTGTAGTGTTCCTTTTCGTTGCATCCAAAGCATGTGATATGTTCCTTCTTCTTTGCTTTAGTGGAGGTTGGAGCTTCTTCTTGTTCTTGTGTGGATGGGGGTCTCTCCTCCCCCTCAATCCTTGAGCTTGATACCTCCTCTTCTTCTCGTGATGAGGTGGAAGATTTATCACTCAATTTTGGCTCTTCACTTGATGAAATTGACACTTCCTTTTCTTTTTCCTCCTCTTGACCCATTTTGCTTGTCTCTTTGGGCACTTCCATCAATTGATCTTATGTAGGTTTCTCATGACATTTTTCCAACTTATCTCACAATTCATACGCATTCTCATATTTACCTACACCACTTAACACATTATTAGGCAAAAGATTTACCAATATATCAATTACCTTCTTATTTGCCCTAAATTGTTCTTGTTGCTCTTTGTCCCAATATCTAGGGCGAAGCTTCTTTCCGTGCTTATCCTTTAGAACTTCGAAGAGCTCTTCTATCGCCATCCTACATCCCCACTCCATTCCAAGTCACGTCTTCATTCGCATCCTCCAATAGTCGAGATCTTCATGATCGTAGGGAGGCGGAGTGTAGATGTCATCCCCCAACTTATCTTCAATTTCCATCTTCTCTAGCTTATGCCCTTTCGGCGATTAGTCCGGCAAGAGCGGTCCTTCGCTCTGATACCACTTGTTAGATCTTGTACGGTTGCTAGAGGGGGGTGAATAGCACTTCTTCGATTCTTCTACCTACATTGTTAGTGTGCGCAAGCGAAAACAATAATAATAAACACAAACAACGCTAACAAGACTAACAATATCGATTTTACTTGGTATCCACCCCTAAGGGTGACTAATCCAAGAATCCTTCGGTGGATCACTCCCCGGATAACCTCCGGCTAACCCTTGTCGCTCCTTGTGGGTGGAGAAACCTCACCACAACAGCTCGACAATACCTGAGCACCAAGACTACTATTTAGCCTTTAACCAAGACCAAATTCATCAGGGATCCCGGCCAAAATGAAGCCCTCTTAAATAGGACTTACCTTCTGTTTGACCGCCACCAGTCGACTGCCTCATGGGGCAGTTGACTACCCCCACTCAAATTCGATCATTGACACCCAACGTTCGAATTCTGAGTGCCACTAGTCGACTGCCCCTGGAGCAGTCGACTAGTCCAGGGTCGACTCCCTTTCTGTGAGTTTTATCAGTCGACTGCCCTTGGGGCAGTCGACTAGTCCACTCACACACCTAGGGTTTCCCTTCCTGAGTACACTTCTCTCAGCACTCGAACCCTAGGTTTTTTCGAGTACAATCACACAACACTCGTACCCTCATGACTCAACTGACTCCTCATCAGCAGTCTTGACTATTGCCTTCGCGCCCTCTTCATCTTCGGCTCCCATCCCTCGGATGCACGCAAGTCTCCAGCTTGCCTCCATGCCATCCTTCACGTATGCCTCGAAGTCCGCGCCCCTCAGCTCATCGTCCCTGCTCTCCATAGTCCCTCAGGTGCACACACATACCCGCGGCTTGTCTCCATGCCACCCTTCATCGTACCGAGACCGTCCAACTAAGCCCATATGTGTAACATGTACATCCTGCACACTCAAATACAAATGAAAACCTAACTTAAACCCTTTGCCCAAACATCAAAACACATGGTCACTCCGGACCATAGATTGCCCCAACACCAGTTAGATTTGATGTGATCAATCAGGTCAAGTTAGGTCTTGTGTTATTTTGATCCCTCTGTCTAAGTGCGCAGGAACATAGGAGCGGAGAAAGTCAAGCGTAAGACGCAGCGGATGAGAAGGATGACACAAGGGAGTGAGCCGACGGGCTCGATGCATTCGAGGGAAGCGAAGATTGTGGAAGAGTACGCCGGTGGAGTGAGAAGGACGTGCGTGTCCGAGGGACGAGAAGTCGGGAGGAAGTACGCTCGAGGGGCGAAAGGCCGGAATTGGGTTCGGGTTAGCCAAACTCCGGTTGGCCTGAAATCACCCAAATATCATTTCTATAAAAAATCAACTCGGTTGACTTTGACCAAGTCAAATATTGACTTGACTTTGACTTGGACCATTTAAGAAGACTTGATCAAACTTGGACTTGAACTTGACCGAAGCAAAGGAAGCCCAGTTTGAAGACTTTGGCGCGGCTTGAAGCGTTTGGAAAAATAAGTAAAGCATAAGAATAATATTTATCCTATTTAAAGGATAAGGATTTATCCTCTTTTGATTTAAATGATAAGGAGATTTATCCTCCTTTGATTTAAATGATAAGGATATGGATAACCGAGTCACATCTCAAGATAAAGGACAAAATTTATCCTTTAAATTTATCTTTTACATATCTATCTTTTATTTAAGATAAAGGATAAAATTTATCCTTTAAATCGATGCTCAAGATTCAGGCCTATCTACGATCAACGGTCAAGATTAACTGTCTTAGGCTATAAATAGGCCTAGAAGCTAATGAAAATCATTGAACAATTAATTTGTAATCTCTCTAAGTCTGTGCTTCATTTGAAAAGGCTTCTCCACCATAAGGAGTGTTTTAGTTGAGCTTTACTGTCTTGGAAGCAACCTTCTAGTTGCAACCAAGTAAAATCGAGCGACCCTTCTTTCAATTTCAAATCCGTCAATTCACCCACCTCTTGCCGGTCCACCTCGATCCAACATTGGGAGCGCCCAGGAGAGCTATACAGGCACCTGTATGACCCTTTATAAGGGTGTTCGAGTAGTGCACTCATGAACAACACTTTTATGATTTCTTCTCTTGAGTGTCACACCCAAAGTTACTCAAAGACGCTGAAATGCTACTCTGACGACAATGCTGCTTCTTCTTCTACATTTCCAAGTTGTCAATATAACTTGTTTCTTTATTATACTTAAACTCTATATTTGTGTAATCATTCCGAATTATTAGTGGATTGTCCGAAGTAAACGATCAAGGATTGTGGGTCCTGGAGTAGGAGCCGTCACAAATTTCAAACCAAGTAAAATCAAACAGTGTTAGCATTGGTCGTTTTTCAAGTTTATTATTTCCGCTGCGTACTCGTTTTCAAAATCAAAAAGTTTTTTAAGAGCGCTATTCACCCCACCAATCGCTCTACTCGATCCTATAATTGATATCACAGCCGAGTCGCTATGAATTAGTGAAATCACCATTAGAGCATTGCTTTTTTTATTTATCTTGCACCTTTTAAAAAAAAATAATATTTGTTTGGGGTTTTAAATTATTCTTACGTCTTTCTCGATTTTGCATTTTCATTTTTTCACGACAAGTTAGAATTTACATAATTACCCTCTCTGAAAAATTTATCATTATTTTTTTATTTTTATTTATTTCTCAATATTGGTGCAATACTGTTTGAGTGATTTTTTCCTTCTCCCACACTACTATTCCAAGACCTAGTCTTGGTCTATTCTTTTTCTTATTCATGTGCAAGATTTGATAAATGACCCAACAAGAAAGCTTTAGTATCGTCCGCCTGCCTCTTTTCTCCGACGAGGACTTCGGCTACTGGAAAAGTCAGATGGAAATTCACATAAAGACCCAAGTTCAAATATGGGTGATTATTCAGACGGGTTTCACTCTACCTCTCAATCTAAATAGACAACCATTAGGATGTGAACTCTGGGATACAACTGTAATGAAAAGGATTGTGGCAGATGCCAAAGCTACCCAAATACTACAATGTGTCCTAACCAAAGAAGAGCTAAATCCGGTCGGACCATTCATAAGTGTCAAAGACCTTTGGGAGAAACTGATCAAGCTGCACGAAGGGATCTCCGAAATAAATGTAAATAAACATGATTTGTATTTAATAAACTATATAATATCAAAATGCAAGAAGGAGAATCGACAAGTCAACATTATGCCAAACTTCAAGACATCCTCAATGGACTACACATGATCAGGCAGCAAGTTAAAAATCGCGACATAATCTTGTACACTTTGAAAGGATTCCTAAGAAATAATCTATGGATTGTTGACGGGTGGCTCATATCTGAATAATAGATGTCATGTGCAAGAAGGAGAATCGACAAGTCAACTTCATGCCAAACTTCAAGACATCCTTAATGGACTACACGTGATTGGGTAGCAAGTCAAAAATTGCGATATAATCATATACACTTTGAAAGCATTCCTAAGAAGTAATCTATGGATTGTTGATGGGTGGCTCATATATGAATAATAGATGTCATGGAAGAAAAATCTGTTAAGATTTTTTCTAATAGAATTTTGTTAAAATTTTTCATAATAAAATTCTGTTATTGTTTTACTGGGTTTGGGTTTAGGCATTATTTATAGGGATCATTGTAAGCCTATTATATCATCATCGTTAGTATCAAGAGAATAAAGTGTATTATCTTGTGTAGAGAGAATTCTAATAAAGTTTCGCCCTTTTTGTGGAGTAGGTACGCCGCCGAACCACGGTAACTCTTCTTCTCCTTCTTCTCTCTCCTCTTCTACTTCTTCCTTGTATTTTTCTCTCTCTATTGTGTGGTTTTGCCTTGTTGCTCCGCGCGATCTCTTTCTCTCTTCCTCTTCTTTCATGGCACGTTAGAGGTTGAGAGGTAGTTGCCCCTGTTTTGCACAACAATTGGTATCAGAGCAAGGCTTAGCAGATTTTTCAACATGTCGAGGACGTCATCTGTAAAGTTTGATATGGTGAAGTTTGACAGAATCGAAAACTTCGGATTATGACAGAGGAGGGTCAAGGACTTGTTGGTGCAACAAGGTATGGAGAAGACGCTAGGAGAAAGAAAACCAAAAAGCATGGAGAGATCAGACTGGGAAAAATTTCAGGCAAAGGCAGTTGCAACAATCAGGTTTTATCTTATGGATGATGTGATGTATCATGTCATGGAGGAAGAGTCACTGGTGGCAATTTGGCAAAAGTTGGAAAGCCGATACATGCCAAAGTCATTGACAAACAAGATGTATCTTAAGCAGAAATTATTTGGGCTAAAGATAACAGAGGGAACCGATTTGAGCCAGCACATCAACATATTCAACAAAATTGTGAGCGATCTGAAGCGGGTTGATGTGAAGATCGAGGATGAAGACAAGACACTAATATTGCTAAATTCTCTACCTTAATCTCCTACCTATGAGAATTTGGTTACTACTCTGATGTAAGAGAAGGAAACTCTCAAATTGGAGAAGGTCACAGGTGCTTTGTTGGGCTTTCATCAGAGGAAGAAAGTAAGTGATGAAGTTTCTCAAGGAGAAGGACTTGTGGTGAATAGTAACCAAGAGCGTGGTAGGAGCAAAACTCGGTATGAATCAAGCAGCGATAATAAGGCTCGTTCTGAGCCGAGAAGGAAGAAGATAATCACGTACTACAAGTGTGGAGGCAAAGGACATATAAAGAGAGATTGCCCAGAGATAAAGAAACATGTTGCAGAGAATAAAGGTAATTCGATAAAATCTGCAAACATAGTTGAAGAAACTTCAGACTGCGGTGATGGAGATATGCTATCAGTTACATCGAGTTCGGAGCAGCTGACGGATGCATGGATCTTAGACTCTGCATGTTCATATCACATGACTCCAAACAAGGAGTTGTTTGACACCTATAGGGCAGTGGATTCTGGTTTAGTGATGATGGGAAATGATGCATCTTGTAAAGTCATTGGCATAGAGAACATTAGAATCAACATGATTGATGGTGTGATTAGAACTTTATGTGATGTCAAATACATACCAGATCTAAGGAAGAATTTGATTTTAGTAGGCACACTGGATGGTATAGGTTGCAATTATAAATCAGTGAGCAGGGTGATGAAAGTCAACAAGGGAGCTCTGACAGTAATGAAAGGACAAAAGGTAGCAGGGAACATCTACAAGTTAATAGGGGCCACAATTGTAGGTGGAGTCGCCTCAGTAGAGTCTGAATCAGAAAGTACAGTCTTGTGGCATATGCGGTTATGGCATATGAGTGAACATGGGATGCTGGAGCTTCACAAGAGAGATTTGTTGAAGGGCGTCAAGACGTGCAAGCTTGAATTCTATAAATTTTGCATCTTTGGAAAACAGAGCAATGTGCAATTTAAGATGGCAATACACAAGACAGAGGAGATTCTGGACTATGTACATATAGATCTTCGGGGACTAACCAATGTAGCATCACGTGGAGGGCACTTATATTTTATGAGTTTTATTGATGATTTCTCACGATAGGTCTAGGTCAGACAATGGGACAGAGTACACGAATTCAAAGTTTTAGAAATTTTGTGAGCAACATAGAATAATGAGATATTTCTCAGTTCGTAGGACACCTCAATAGAACAGTGTGGCGGAAAGGTTGAACAGGGCAATCATTGAGAAAGCAAGATGTCTCAGGTTAAATGCAGGACTAGCAAAGAATTTCTGGGCGGAAGCAATAAACATAGTGTGTTATCTGTTAGATCGTGTTTGTCTTGCTAGTGGGGGGGTGAATAGCTTTTCTTCGATTTCTACCTATCACGTTAGCAAACACAAGCGGAATAACAAATAACAATAACAAACAACGCTAACTAAATCCTATTTACATGGTTCGAAGATGACGCTCCTACTCCACGACAGTCTATAAGGTGTACGATCCCTCGATTCTTCGGTGGATCACTCCCCGGATGCCCTCCGGCTAGCTCGTGTAGCTCCTTGTGGGTGGAGAAACCTCGCCACAATCCCAACTGCACCTCTGAGCTCTTAGACTACTATTTAGCCTTTACCCAAAGCCAAATTCGTTAAGAGTCTCAGCCAAAACGAAGCTCTTTTAAATAGAGCTTAATCTCGTTTTAGCCGCCACCAGTCGACTGCTCCCAGGGCAGTCGACTGCCCCCACCCAAATTCGACCGTTGCAAGCCCAACGTTCGAATTCTTCAGCTGCTACCAGTCGACTGCCTCATTGGCAGTCGACTGATCTTGCTGTGGGGTTTACCAGTCGACTGCCAGAACCCCAGTCGACTGCCCTACCTAGGTTCCCTTCCCGAGTACAATTCTCTCCGCACTCGACCCCTAGGATTTCCTCGAGTACATTCCCTCAACACTCGTACCCTCATGACTCAGTTGACTCCTCACCAACAGTCTCGACTATTGCCTTCGCGCCCTCTTCGTCTTCGGCCCTCGTCCCTCAGATGCGCACACAAGCCTCCAGCTTGCCTCCATGTCATCCTTCACGTACGCCTCGAAGTCCGCGCCCCTCGGCTCATCGTCCCTGCTATCCATGGTCCCTCGGGTGCACACAAGCCCACGGCTTGCCTCCATGCCACCCTTCACCGTACTTGAAGTCGTTCAGCTAAGTCAATATGTGTAACCTGCAAACCTGCACACTTACATACACATATTAGAACACAAGGGTAAACTTAACTTAAACTCTTTGCCCAAACATCAAAACACATGGTCACTTGGGACCATAGATTGCCCCAACAATCTCCTCCTTTTTGATGTTTGGCAATACGTTTAAGTTAGGAAAAACAAATAGCAAAACACAATGCTAACACCCATTTGGACTTACGTTGCCAAGGCTCCACCTTGGACTTATACCGCTAATGCATATGCAATGCAACTAACTATGCATGGATCCTATCCCAAGGCATCCCCACACCGAACCTCCCCAAGTTAGGAATTTTCACCGAAACGAGCTTTTTAAAACCTTCCCAAGGCTCCCCCTACATTGGACTTACAAAAGTTTTTTAAGAACCTCTCCAAGGTTCCCCTTACGCCACGAATGGAGTAACTATGCTCCCCCTTTACCTAAGCTTCCCATAAACCTAGGGTTTCTCGCAAAGGCGTGTTTGGTTTCCCAAATTAAACCCAACACTTCTCCCCCTTTGCCATACATTAAAAGACTCTTAACAATTTCCCCCTTATTGGACTTTTTATCCCCAAATGATCCTAACCAAAGTTTACTGGCCCCCCATACACTTGTTTTGCATCATTTGGACACTTTCCACATGCTGAAACCCAATTCAGCCCAGATCAGTCGACTGCCCAAAGGGGCAGTCGACTGTCACTCTGAAATTCTGATTTTCAACATTTCTGACCAACTTCAGAAATGCACCAAAAATTTCACAAATCTCCAAAAATTCTCAAATTTTGTGGAGAGGTTTGTGGTACCCATACCTACTTGGAAAAAATACATCCAAAAATGTATCTATCACTATTCTCAAAATTGACACAAAATCCAAAACTACCTAATTAGTTCAATTAAATCTTGACCTAAAGTCCTAATTTTGGTTTCCTCTTGATGTCTTTGTCCATACCAATCCACAATGCATCCCTAACATTGATTTATTTGGCATTTATACATCAAAAATCAACTTTCATGCTATATGACCCCAATGTCATATTTCCATGCATGAAATTCAAAACCATCGTACCAAATCCCAAGAATTGAGACTCAAGTCCGTCTCCAATTCTTTTGGCACACTCCATGGTCCATCTAGACCTCTAGGAGAACACCTCCTGAGATCCATTCATTATATATCCCAAAGACTCCTAGAGCTCCCCCTTGAGCTCTTAGCCCTAGCCACCTCCCTAGGTGACTCAACAAACACTAGACCACACCGGTGTGCCCCCGGTGACTCTTGGCCTACAAACTTAACCTTCTTAACCTTAGACACCTTGTCCTTGGTTAAGTCTTTCTTTTTGCTTTTAAATGACACCCCCTTATCATTTTTGGACTTCCCATCCTTGTCATAATTGTATGCTACCCTAGCATATTTCTTTCCATTGGCATTGGAGACCTTAGATTGGTATCCCAACCCCGATCTATGATGAATGGGTTTTAGACCATCCAACACCATATCTAAACCCTTAGATCCAACTGCGAATCTTTCTAGAGTTTTCTCCAATTTATCAAGTCTTGCCCTCAATGCTTGATTTTTCCTTTCTAGACTTTTAACCCTAGAATCAACATGTTCTCCTTGGACATCCCTAGACCTACCCACCTTTCTAGGCATATGTCTCCCCTTCTTGGGATTTTTACCTTGATCCTCAGGTCTAATAGTCTTAGATTTATCATGATGCATGACCTTTCTAGGGTTTTGATCTACCTTGTTAACCCTATTCCTATTATTATACCTAAATCCATGATTATGCACAAGCAAACATTGTTCATTATTTCTAACATGCATGGAGAAACTTAAGTTTGAATTGCATTTCAATTTAAAGTTAGGGATTACCTCTCTTACCCTTGTAGCTCCCCCTTGATATGATCTCCTCTTCTTTTCTTCTTTTTTCCATCTTCTTAAATGCTCCATTTTCCTGAGTTTTTCACTCCTTGGGCATTTCGTGTGGTAGTGTCCTAGCTCACCGCATGTGAAGCATCTAATTTTCTCCATTTTCTATTGGATTTCCTTATTCCTACAACCCATGTAAGATTTAGAAGAAATTGAAATGGGTTTAGGGTTTACCTCCTTTTTCTTACCCTTTGGATACTTGTCCTTGTAGTGTCCCTTTTCATTGCACCCAAAGCAAATGATGTGGCCTTTGGTCCTTGCTTTGACGGAGGTAGGAACCTTTTCTTGCTCCGGTATTGATGGGGATCTCTCCTCCCTCTCAATTCTTGAGATGGATACTTCCTCTTCTTCTCTTGATGAAGTGGATGATCTTTCACTTGATTGTGCCACTTCACTTGATGAAGTGGATGATCTCTCCTCCCCCTCATTTTTTATTTTATGATGATAATATTATTGATGGTCCTAATTTTTCTGATACTGTTGTTGCAGATATTGTAGAAGAAGAATGTAGAGGAGGTGATTCCATAGGTGTAGGGGATTGCACTAAGCCCCAGGGACCACCACAAGACTTAGAGAACGAACCAGAAAGTGCAGGGACTTGCATGGTGGAAGCAAGCACCCAAGGATCACCAGTTGATTGTCCACCAGAGCCTGAGGCTGAAGAGGAGCATGAACTTGACCAGGAGGAGGTCACAGATACATCTACTATTATAGAGCCTTCAGGTATTCTCAAGCACGCTCAGGTAAGTATTTCTCCTCTTTGTTCAGAAAAATTTAGCGAGGTACCTAGTGCTCACTTTATTGATTCTGATGAATTTATTGATACACCTTGTGTAGAAATTGTTTGTGCAAATCCAATGGAGGTACCAAATATTGATTTCATTGGTCATGATGCATTACCTGATACATCTTTTATAAATATGGATAGCGAAATAATTTTAGAGGCACCCATAATTGATGTTGTTTGTTATGATGAATTTCTTGATACATCTTTTGTGGATATGTCTAGTGAAATTTTTTTTGAAGTGCCTGAAATTGATGTTATTTATTTTGATGAATCTCTTGTTATGTCTTATGCTGAAAATGAATGTGAAAAACTCATGGAGATATCTGATATTGATTTGATTGGCTGTGACATATTACTTAATACACCCTTGATGGAGAATAATTGTGAAATTTCTATTGATGAGCCAGAAATTGATTTCTTTATTTGTGATGAGTCTCTGGATGCAAATTTTGTAGGAAATGATTTTGAAAATTTCATTGAGATACCATAATTTGATTTAATTGGACATGATGCAGTTTTGGATTCACTTTATGCAGAGACTGAATTTATATCATTTCTTTCTGACCCTGCACACTTGAGAGAGGTATTACATTGTTTTGCAGGGTCCAGAAGACTTCAGGAGTGGGTGCTCCAACTGAACAGACTTCAACCTCCTGGAAGGACTTCTAAAGGGCATCAAGAAGGAGGAGATGATCTTACTTTAATTAAAAGCACTCCACCCCTTGAATGGCTCTTGAACCTAAATAGCCTGCGGCCACCTGAACAAATTTTTGTGAAATTCAAGTGTGGGGGAGTCCTAGCTCTTCCAGCCACCCAGACTCCTCCACTACCAAGATGGAGGCTTCTTCTGGATAGACTCCGTCCACCAGAATAAAGGGGAGTTTACTTTTTCTTGCATTTTCTTTTATCACATTTTTCACTTTTATGTTTTCTAGAGTGAATTGAATAAATAGACATTGTAAATACCATGTCTTTTCTTTTAGCACTTTTTCTTGCATGAGTGGAAATAAATGTATCCCTCTAGATTATCTCCATGTCATTTTAGAGCCTTTTGAAAATAAATTAAATTTGATTGTTAAAACTTAGGATTTGAGATCATGGATGAAATCTTGGATGCTTGAGTACTACTTTGCTTTAGATGCTTGATTGAGGAGTTGAGATGAATCATTTGCACCTAGTGAGAATTAGCCTTATATTTGTGACACACATGTTATTAAACTCTAGAACTTGCTTAGGTTCTTTCAAAATCATATTTCAATGATTGGATCACATCTATAGAGGCTAATCCATTTGTTTCCCTTTCCACATCAATTTTTAGCAATACTCATGTTTATTCTCTTTTTCTTTGCTTATCTCCTACTCCTACCCTCACTTTTCTTTGGACTTGTAGCTTGAGATGTTCTTAGTGCTATTTTGCCCGAGACGGACAAAGATTTAAGTGTGGGGGAGTGATTAGTGATTTGGAAGCAATTCTTATCAAGGATGCACTTCAATTCGAAAAAAAAAAATTTCATGTGCCAAGTGAGTGAGTTTGGTGCCAAGAATGAGCAAGAGAGGTGGAAGCAATTGGAGATTTAGATTCTTTACTACACTTTGAAGATTCAAGTGGTAATCAATGGAAAATTTTGAAAATCTATGCCATGCCAAAAAGAAAAAAAAAATCAGTGTATCACATTTGAAGACAATTGTGCCATGGCCGAAATCCAAATTTCTGGAATTTAAATTGCTGCCAAATGCTGAATTGAAGCTAAATTTCAGAGCTGATGAATGAAGAACTGCAGCTGGAAAAATCTGAGATCAATGCAGAGCAAATCTGTGCCAAAAACTGAGGAAGAAAAGTCTAAATTCTGTGCAGATCAGTGAGGGAAACAAGCTGAATTCCAGCTGAACACAAGCTGAATTCCAGCTGGATACAATCTGAATTGAAGATGAGATACTTCAACTTTGAGCTGCTAAAATGATACAACTGCTGTGCCAAGAGAAAATTCAGGAAATCTGAGCAGTTACCAAAGGATTTGTGCCAAAAACAGAGAACAGAAGAAATTTCTGTGAAGTGCAGAAAATTACTGCCGAGTGGTGCATCTGGGAGCTACTGAAATGATACAAGCTGATTCCATGTAAGCTGCAAAGTGATGAATATCTTGAAGGACTGTTTGAAAATTTCAGCCGAAAAAAAATCAGATTGGTAGTGCAGTTTGAGCAGAACTTGTGTTAACTTGAGGCTGAATTTGATTTTTCAAGGCTGTCCACTGCCAAATGGCCCACTAATCCTAAATACCAACTGAATTGAAGAAATCAGAGTGTTGCAAGATCTGATATGCTCCAGCTAAGACCAATTGCAGAAAAGAAAAAAAAAACAGTTAGAAAAAAAAAAGAAGAGAAGGAGATAAAGTGGCACACAAATGAAGACTTGGCACTATAAATCATTGAAGTTCTCTCATCTGATTTAAGCCTTGCTCCAATACATTCTGACCTTGCTAGGGGATAAAAGAAGAGAAAAAAATCAGTAAAGAGAAGAGAAAGAAACACAAGTGGCACGCAAGGTAAACAATTGGCACAAAGGGACTAAAGAGATTTTTTTTCATCAAATTTTTGAAGGGCAAGGCAAAAGTTTACTCCACCACACTTTTGATATCCTTATGTGGACTGAAAAGAGGGCAAAGAGCATCAAAAGCATCCTCATGCACTCAAGTCTTCCATTCTACCCATATTTCCATTTTCTTAGCTTTTATTCCATTTCTTATCATTTTCCATGTTTTCACTTGTTTTTATAGATATTGATCCTAATCATGTTTAATGGTGGAGATTAGATAATAAGCAAGCCTATGGTAGTGCAAGAAGCATGTGTGGTTGAGTGAGCTCCACTTCCATCATCAACTTAGAACTTAAGGAGAGAGCCACCAAAACTTCCCATGAAAGGCTAGTGATTTAAATTCATCTCAATGACTCATGATTGATGAAAAGGCTAAGTTGTTGATTTAAGGACAAGATATTAATCCATAGAGCTTAGATTTATGAGAATTGACAACCCTAGGTAATTTCTTTTCATTTGTTTCTAATTATGCTTAAGAAAGCCTAAGGGATACATATTTAGTGTTTTCGCGAGACGCTCAAGGTTAAGTGTGGGGGAGTTGATAAGCATCATTTTATTGATTATTTTAATTGCTTAAATCCATGTTTGACCTATGTTTTTATTGCCAAAATTATGAAATTGCCCTAGGTTTTAGGATTTCCTCTTATTTTGGACTTAATTGCAAATTTACACATTTTTTGATTATTTGGCCACTAATTTTCTGATATATTTTTGTAGGCAAGAAAGGATCCTGGACCTAGGGCATATTGGGTCAAACTTGAGTCGGAAGTGAACCGGATCGAATTATCAAGCCTACGATTAATCTGGGCCGTCCGATTCAAGAGCGGCTAGATCTGAGCCATCCGGGACGATCTGAAGCAATCCGAGCTAGGGTTAGGGTTGATCAAGCTCTATGATCAAGATCTGAAGGTTTCATCCCAATCAGAGCTCAATCAACCGTTGGATCAAGCAAGGAGGGCTCTAGAGCGTCCATTCACAGATTGAGTTGATCTGGACCATCCGTTGCACATCTGGAGGATCCGAGCTACTATAAGGCAGATCCTGACCCCAGATCATCATCATAAAAGTTTGGCTCCAATCAGAGCAAGATCAGCCGTTGGATCTCCTCCGATCAATCTGGGCCGTCCGTTGATAACTATTTAATCAGAAATCGCCCGCAGCTTCCCTTGTCGCGTCTCCGCCGCATAGTTTAGCTCCGTTTTCATCTTCTTCAGTTCTTCAGCGTTTTTCTTCAATTCAAAGGGGCGCGACACCTCGATTGCTTCACTAGATCGAATTCTAGGTCAGTGGAAGGTAGCTAGGATCGAGATTTCAGCTCAATTGGCATCAGAACAGGGGTGTTTGAGGGTTTCGGCATCTTTGCTACCCAATCGATCGTGTCTCGTCCACAAGCCACCTCCGACCATTTGAGCTGCTTGTAGGGGTTCTCAGGTGAGCTCAGATGTTCCTCAAATCACAATCGCGAGCCATCCATCGAGACAAGAGAGATTGGACTGGAATTTCTTCCAGCTGATTCAATTTGAGCAGAGTAATCGATTGAAGCTGTTCTTCCACTGAATTGTTGTGCTTAGGGGTTCGAGGCCGGCTCTTGCTTGACGACCAAGAAGAATTTGATATCAGGGAAGGATTGAGGAGTAGTTTAACTCGTTTAATTTCTGTTTTTGTAGCTGTAATTTCATTACTGCCGTGTTCTGTTTCTGCATTTTAGTTTCAGCTGCTGTAGTTAACCTTTCGGATTTAATTCTGATTAATTAGTGGTTTTAATCTATTCTTCTATTAGTTAGCTAGTTTGTTTAGTTAATACTCCACTTAATTTTACTTGTTTTGCAAATTTTATGCTTGAGTATCAGCTGTGCCATAAGTCTTTCTGCGTGCCAAATTCTTTTCCTGATTTTTGCATCTTCTTTCAATTTCGATTCTTGTGTAGTTAATTCCCTGCAATTAAAGATCGCATTTAGTATATCAATGCATTAGAGTTGAGCTTGTTTTCCAGCTAATTCTATTTCTGAACTTTTAGCTCAGCCTTTGTGTATCAATTCATCCCATTCCATTTCTGCAATCTGATTTTGTTGCTGAAATTCAGACCAATTCTGCATCTAATTCAGACCATTTCTGCATACCATCAACTTTTATCTATGAAGTTATATCAGTGAAGCTTTGTATTCGGATTTTACAGCATGTGACTTCATTTGCTTGTTGGATTTTTCATCCAATGTGTTGCAGAAATCAATTCTTGAAAGCCTGAACTCTATTTCTGCATTTCCTGCACACCTTGTGTATCAGCCTTCCTTGTGTACCACTATAGTTTCCGGATTTGCATTTGCTAGAGGAGTCTTTGTTCTATACGTTGTCTCACATTAAATTGTTGTACATCAATTGATTAACATCAATTTACAGACCTGTAGTTAGTCTAGTTTCAGCACCTAAGCATTTTCCATTGAGTATCAAATTGATTCATGTCTGGTTTGTGCTAAGTGCAGTTTTGGCATGATATTTCAGTGGTTTAGAGCTTGAATTCTAGAAATTAAGTAAATCTTTAGTGTGCTATTGAGCTCTAGTTAATTTGTTTCAAAGCCAGCTCCTCTTTGAACTTTAAGCTTTACTCATGCATATCAGTTTTTGGCCACTGAATTTCTGTATCAAGTGGGTTTCGAATTTTGCTCAGGTTGTGTCTGATTTGGAAGCTTAATTCCTTCCTTCAACTTTTGCAAACTTGTTCACTAATAGCCTTGCTGTCTACACCTGATCGATGAGTTCATTTCTGGGTTGTTAGAATTAATTTTTGGCACAACAGTCTTCTAAATTTTGGTGAATCAAGTTGATGAATTCTGCACTCATTCCCTGCATTTCTACATCCAATTCATTTCTGCAATAGAGCAGAATTGTATGAGCAGCTTGTGTCTTGTATTTCTTCATCTATTCCTGCAGGGTTCTTCATAGATAGTTTGCTGTCCAAACTGTATTCGGTCACAAAAGTATCAGACTTGGCACAAGGGTGATTTTCTGCCTATCAAACTGTTTTGGCACTGATTTAGTTCTAATTTGTTTATGGAGTGTTTTGCATTAGGTTGGTTTTAAGTGGATATGCTTGAAGATAATCTCTGCATTGGTATCAACAGAAATTTGGTTAATTTCATATCAGATTTGTTCTCCAATTTAGGATAAGTTGTATCTAAGCTCCAATTCGATTGAGTTAATTGGCTGAAGTACTTGGGTTAAGTTTCATGGTTACGTTCTTTTACTTTATATTGCGATTTCATTTCTAATTGAACCCAAAACCCAGATTTAATTTGAAACCCAAAAACACAAACGACACCTAAATACAAGCGCAAATCAAACAACGTCAACTAGCCCCGAGAAAAATACGACCTGTGGCCCCTATATTACATTTTCATGCTTTTGATTGTAAAAGGGTTTCCAGCATTTCATTTATAAATTCTAAATCTGATGGTCCCAACTTTCGTGACAATTTAAACTAGTAGATTCGGGACTGTCAGCCATCCAGCTAAGTCAATATGTGTAACCTGAAAACCTGCACACTTACATACACATATTAGAACACAAGGGTAAATCTAACTTAAACCCTTTGCCCAAACATCAAAACACATGGTCACTCCGGACCATAGATTGCCCCAACATTATCTCATTAATAGATCACCAAGGACAGCACTAGAAGACAAAGTATCAGCGGAAGTATGGACAGGAAATCCAATAGATTACTCTTATCTTCGAGTTTTGGATGTCCAACCTATATACACAGATCTAGTGAGGAAAGATCAAAGCTAGATGTGAAGTCCATGTTCTAATGGATGCAGAGAGTAGATACACTACTCTTGAGAAGTTGGCTTATGAATTGGTCTTGATCGCGCGCCGATTGAGGTCATATTTCTTAGCTCATCCTATCATCATCTTGACTAATAGCCCGCTCGGGTGGGTCTTGACAAATCTGGAGGCTTTGGGTAGACGGATTAAGTGGACAACAGAACTGAGTGAGTATGATGTTCAATATCAGCTGCGAGCGGCTATTAAAGCTCAGACCCTAGTTAATTTTGTGGCGGAGTCACTGATTGCACTTGATAAGCAAGAGATTTGGAGGATATATATGGACGGATCTTCTACGCAGCAAAGTGGTGGAGTGGGAATTCTATTGGTCTCTCCCAAAGAGGTTGTTTTGAAGATAGTCGTTCGCCTAAATTTCAGAGCAACTAATATTGAAGCTGAATAAGAAGCCTTGCTAGCTGGCCTGCAAGCAACAAAGTAGGTCGGGGCTTATCGGGTTATCATTCATTCAAACTCTCAGCTCGTGGCTCAGCAACTGGGGGGGGGATTTTGAAGTGTGTAGTGAGCGAATAAAAAGGTATGTGTAAGCTTTTGAACAATTAAAGTCAAATTTTGTAGAAGTCGTATTGCAGAAAATCCTCAGGGCGGACAATGCTAAGGCTGATGAGCTAGCTAAATTGGCTAGTTTCTTAGCCTATCAGACATTGGAAGACTCCATAAGTCATGAAGTATTGGTTGCTCAAATTGATAGAGGGCATGTTCAGGTTGAGCAGTCTGATTGTCGAGTTCCTTTTATAAACTACTTTCAAATGGAGGAACTTCATGGAGATCCTGGTCATACGCATTTATTCAAGCGTCGGGCAGCTAGGTTCACCCTGGTGGGGGATACTTTATATAAAAGAGCATTTCCTCGACCTCTTTTGAAATGTATTGGGCAAGAGGATATGGTATATATATTGCTAGAGGTTCATGAAAGTATATGTGATAGTCATATCAGAGGAAGATCACTTGCTCGAAAAATAATATTACCTGGGTATTTTTGGCCCACTTTGTAGGAGGATGTTAATAAATTTATGGCAATTGCGAATCTTGTCAGAAGCATCAGCACATTACTCATCGGCCGACGGAGCACCTTCGGACTTCTACAGTATCATGCCCATTTGATCAATGGGGAATGGATATAGTGGGTTCTTTCCCGACCGGGCCTCAACAAAAGAAATTTTTGTTGGTTATTGTCGATCACTTCTCCAAATGGGTAGAAGCTGAGCCCTTAGCTCGGATAACAAAAGAAGCTGTTATTAAGATCCTGTGAAAGGATATCGTCTGCAAATATAGGATTCCTTATAAGTTGATATCCGACAATGGGAGACAATTCCAAGGCTGGAAGCTAAGGGAGTGGTGTAAAGGACTTGGAATTAGACAGGCATTTCACATCGGTTGCTTATCCGCAGAGCAATAGATAGGCAGAGGTGGTCAATCGAGAAATTATCAGAGTGCTTAAAATTAAGCTTGACCATGTTGGGGGAAGTTGGGTAGAGGAGTTACCTAGTATTCTCTGGGCATACCAAACAACCCCAAATGAGGGAACAAGTCAAACACCACTTCACTTACCATGTCTCTTTCGAAGTTCGAAGCTCCCCCTTCATCGCTACTATCTTCTGACATGGCTCCCCCTTCAATGATGCTTTCTTCTTCTTAGTGTGAAGCCATCAGTGCAAGTCCGGCGTGTTCTGTCATATCAAACTCATCTGATGATGATTCATCCCATATGACCTTCAGATTATTGTGGTTTACCTTGTTGGGTTTGTTTGCTTTTAGCTTTGGGCAGTTTTCCTTGATATGCCCTTCTTCCTCATAGTTATAGCAACAAATCATCCTTTGCTTCTTACCCTGCACTTTATTAAACCTTTTAGCCTTAAAATACTTAGACAATTTCCTTACCATGTATGTCGTGTCTTCTTCATCTTTTGAAGATTCCTCCTCGTGTCGGATTCTCCTCATGCTTAGAGCGATGTTGTCCGTTTTACTCTTTCCTGTGCATCAAGATTCGTGAAGTTCTAAAGTTAAAAAGAGTTGCTCTAAGGTACTTACCTCAAAATCCTTAGAGATGTAGTAGGCATCTATTATGAAGTCCAGTTCGAGGTCCTCGGGAAGACATTTAATGCATACCATTGTACGTCCTGATTACTTACCGACTCTCCAAGGTTGTTGAGTCCCGTGATTAGCTCATTAAGTTTTGCATGCAATTGAGCTATTGACTCTCCTTTTTCCATTCGGAGATTACTGAGTTGATTCTGTAGTATGTCTCTTTTTGTTAGTTTGGCTTTAGAGGTTCCTTCATGAAATTCCAAGAACTTTTTCTAAAGTTTCTTTGCCGATCGGTAGTTCCTAATTTGGTTGACTTCTTGGGCAGGTAGTATGATCAGCAAATGGAACTCTGCTTTCCCGTTTGCCACAAAATTTACTTGCTCCTTCTTTGTTCACAAGCTTTAATCTTGTCATTGGCGTCCTTAGTAGCTACAAAATCATTTTTCATTATTAAAAGTAAATCAAAATCAGCTTTGAAGAATACCTGCATTTTTTACTTTCAACTAGTGAACTCCCCCTCGAACTTTGCCGGATAGATGACCGGTCCAACGATTTTGTAAGTTGTTTCAAACGACGGTTAGTCCTTCTAGAGTATCCTCGCTCTGATACCACTTGTCAGTGATCGTGTGGTCGACAAGAGGGGAGTGAATTGCCCCTGTAAAAGAAAATTCTATCTCTTGTTCTTGCTCAACAATGATGGAAGTTAGTTTGAAATAATAATAAAGAACATCAAAATAAACTAGACAGAAAAAGAATAGAGACACACATATTTACTTGGTTTGCAACCAGAAATGTTGCTAATCCAAGGCAAAATAAAGCGCAAACTCCAGATAAATTCCTTGGGGTGAAGAAGCCTCTTTACAAAATGAAAAGCTTAGAAGGACAGTGAAAACAGAAAAGAATTCGTTTATAATTGATGGATGAATGAAACTGAGCTCTAGGGACCTATTTATAGTTCCGATCAACTTTATCTAAAAGCTGACATAGCACAACAAGGGTGCCTGAGTGCTTGGGGGAGCCTGACACATGGTCTGGAAGTTTATCCACTTCGCAACATTCACAAACGGCTAAGTCTTGGATGGAATCACATATAAGGCACCTGTATTCATGGGGGCGCTTGGGAATAGGGGTGCCCGTATGCATAGGGCCACCCTCATTCTCGGGCACCCTAAAGCATACGTGCGCCCCAGAGCCCAAGCGCCCCTATGCATAGGGGCACCCGAGTGCCTTTAGTCAGCATCTTGCTGACTAGTTTTTCGGCGGGTCTCCTTGGGTGATCTCGGGTCTTCCAGAGTTGGGCTCACCCGAACCCTCCTTCGGCCTTCTCCTCGAGCGAGCTTCCTCCCAGCTTCTTGTCCCTCAGACGTCGCGTGCGTCCTTCTCGCTCCACCGGCGTACTCATCCGCATAACTCCGCATCCCTCGGATGCATCGAGTCCATCGGCTCCCTTCCCGTGTCATCCTTCTTGACCGCTGCGTCTTTCGCTCGACTTCCTACGTTCCTAAGCTCCTACACACTTAAACACAGGGATCAAAACACAACAGGACTAAACTTGACTCGGTTGACCACATCAAAACCTACTTGGGGAACTTACTGTTGGTACCTTTGCGTTTGCTGGAGGGGGGTGAATAGCTTTTCTTGGATGTTTCCTACAAAATGATAGCTAAGCACACGAGAAAGATAGCCAAAAATAATTAACAATTACGATAATCTAACTCCCTTGATTTACTTAGTCTCCACATTCTTGAGATGACTAATCCAAGAATTCACACCCTCACAATCAAGCTCCACTATGCTCTTCTCCTTTTCAATCAAGCTTGAAGGTGGAGAAACACTCAAAAGTTGATCTCTTCCTCTTTTACAAGATGGGACTTAGAGTATGAGGAAGAGAATAGGCTTTGAAAGCTTTGGATACTTAGAAGAGAATTTTTCAATCACAATTCGTAACTTCTTCATGCCCCAAAGCTTCCTCTTAAATAGAGGAGAGAGTTGTTAACAAAATAGCTCAGCCCTGACACCAGTCGACTGCCACCAGGACCAGTCGACTTGTGTCCAGCCAACGGCTAGCATAATGATAAAATTTCTAACGGACCAGTCGACTGGTACCCAGACCAGTCGACTAAACTTTCTGTGAGTTTCCTCTCAGCACTACCAGTCAACTACTTCCCTTGCCAGTCGACTGCCCAGCTTCCAAATTCATTCTCAACCTCTCCGGAGTCCATCCTTCATGTATGTCTTGAAGTCCAATTCCTTGGCTTGCCCCTTGAAGTTCTCTTCCTTCGGCTCTCGTCCCTCGGATGCGTACACAAGCCCACTGCTTGTCTCCATGCCATCCTTCGCGTATGCCTTTGAACTCTACTTCCTCGGCACACCCTTTGAAGTTCTCTTCCTTTGACTCTCGTCCCTCGGATGTTTCACTCCGTTGTTCCTCATGCGTGGTTGATCAAGTCCTGCAAGACTCAAACACACATATCAAACCAATATGAAAACATAACTTAATCATATTGACACACATATTAAAACCCATGATCTATCTGATCAAACTTGGGTTGATTGCACCAACAATCTCTCCTTTTTTGATGTGTGGCAATATGTTTAAGTTAGGCATAAAGATAGCAATTAAAAATTAGAAGCATAACATACTAAGAAGCATAAACATGCATCCTCCCCCTTAACCTATGTCTCACCACATGATTTTCAATTTTTGAACAAACATGAGGAAATAAGTTAAATTCTAACTTAAACCATTCAATTCTCCCCCTTTGACACCATCAAAAAAATTGCAACAAACAATTCAAACGAAGGCATCAAAATAAGACCAAAATGAGTAATTTTTTCGAAAACCACATTTGAAATCAGAAAATCAGAGTACCAATCGACCCAGCTACCAGTCGACTGGCCTCAATGAAAAACACTTCCACAGAGTTCCCTGTCGACTGGTCCTCTACACCAGTCGACAGGTACAAATCAGTTTCAAATTTTAACCTTTTGGCTGAAATTCAGAAATGCATTAAAAATTCTAAAAATTCAAAAAAATTATGAAATTTTGCACACATATTTCTTTTGACATTCTCTAACAGGAAAAAAAAATATGATTTCATGAAATCTCAAAATATTTTTGATTTTTTGACCAAAACTCAAAAACTTAAAAAACCTTTAACTTTGTATCAAAATAAAACTCTAGTTTTGAACCTATGTGTTTTTCAAATATATGTCATAGCAAATAAAACACAAAATTATTTTTAAAATATTTAAAATGTCCAACTATGATCTATGGGCAAGATGTCCCTTAATTAAATATTTATTTTTCCCATAGTTGGTCTATTATTGCTAAAATGATGCATTTCATAACCATCAAAATGTCATAGGTAGATGTGAATTATAAGTATCATCTTTTTATCTCATATGCATAAATAAAAGCATAAATCAAGTCATTATGAGATGTAGTTAAGGTAATCTCTACTTAGCCAATTTGATAATGAATTGTATTTAGGCTAAGTGCACCCCCTTAAGGTCTTAAGTCAACTAATTTTCACAAATTTGAAATTTTAATAATATGGTTGACTAACCATAAATCCTCTAACCCTTGAGGATTGACTTTGGGCACCCAATAGAAATGCTTCCTAATTGGGTTGACTAAATATTCCTTGAGAATCCATTTTCTATCTAGGGTTTTAGTTTTTTATTATCCTCTAGCAAGTAGGCAATGATAAGTTTTTTCATTGCTAGAATCACTATATCCTAAATTCGTTTTCTTGAAATATGCTCTTTGGATCTTAATAATCATGTCTAGAGTGTTAGAGCCAATTTTAAATTTTCTAAGGGTTTTACTAAGGTTATCCACCTTTTCTCTTAATTCCTTATTTTCCTCTTCTAAACATGAATCATTTGAACTAAAAAAAGAGGAAGTATTCATATCATTCATAAGTGTCATGGATTCTAGTTTCTCGTTAAGCATGTAAATTTCATTTTTCAAACATTTAATTTTCTTTCTAGCCTTAAACAAATTATCATTGGTGCTAGAAATAATTTTTACTAAATTGGTATGGGTAGATTGTATACCTCACTTACCGAGATGTCCGAATTTGAAAATTGACCTCCCCCTTCACTTGAACTCCCTTCTTCATCTTCACTTGAGCTCTTTTTATCTTCGGATGATGTAAAGGCTATGTCTTCAATTCCCATTAGAGCAAAATGGGATACATGATGTCCTTCTTCTTCCGATAACGAAGGATCATCCCATGTCACCTTTAAGTTTTGAACCTTCTTGTCTTTTTCTTTTGTTTTCTTCTTCTTCTCTTCCTTCTTCTTCAAGAGTGGACTATCATCCTTTATATGTCCTTCTTCATGGAAATTGTAGCATATGATCTTTCTTGTCCTACTTTTGCTTCTTGAATTTTTCCTACCATGAGATTTGTTTAAAAAAAAGTTTTAAATGTTTTCCTCATCTTCCTTACCATATACGTCTCTTGATCACTATCCATTGAGGCGCTTGATTCTTTTGAATCGGATGATGATGAGTATGAAACATTCTTCTTGTCCTTCTTCTTCTTCATTTCTTTCTTTACAATAAGATCTATACTCTTTTCTTTGGAAGAGACGTTAGCTTATTCATGAAGTTTAAATTTACAAAATAATTCATCAAGCTTAACTAAAGAAAGATCCCTAGAGACTTTATAAGCATTAACCATTGAAGCTTATAAAATGGTTCTAGGGAAAGATTAAAGCACATACCTCACTAAATCCCTATTTTCAATTTTCTCACCTATCACATGAAATTCATTGATGATTTCTTTAAATCTAGCGTGCAATTGACTCACGGTCTCATTTGTCTTCATGGTGAAGGATTGGAGTTAAGCCACCAAGAGGTCCTTCTTGGCTCTTCTTGATTCGTTCGATCTGTCATTTAACTCAATGAGCTTTTCCCAAAGCTCTTTGGCGGAGTTGAATGACCCAACTTTGTTCAATTACTCTTTTGAAAGGTCACATTGTAGAGTTGGTGTGGCTTTTGCATTTGCTTGAGCCTTCTTCATGATCTCTTTTGTCCAACTTTTGGTTGGGAGAGGTTCTCCCCTCTCATCCTTTGGCATCTCAAAACCATCTATAACACTAAACTAATTTTCAATATCATTCATTAAATAATACTCCATTCTACCTTTCCAATAAATAAAATCGTTGCCGTCGAAGAACAGTGGTCGTCCGGTGCTATATCCCTTTTGAAATGCCATCTTGATATTTCGGTTGACGGTGAGTTCTCCCGAAACGAACCGTGCTCTGATAGCACTAGTTGGGACCTTTGCGTTTGCTAGAGGGGGGTGAACAGCTTTTCTTGGATGTTACCTATAAAATGATAACCAAAGCACAAAAGAAAGATAGCCAAAAATAATTAACAATTAAGACAATGCTAACTCCCTTGATTTACTTAGTCTCCACCTCCTTGAGGTGACTAATCCAACGATCCACACCCACACAATCAAGCTCCACTATGCTCTTCTCCTTTTCAATCAAGCTTGAAGGTGGAGAAACCCTCACAAGATGATCTCTTCCTCTTTTACAAGATGAGACTTAGAGTATGAGGAAGAGAGTAGGCTTTGAAAGCTTTAGGCACTTAGAAGAGGATTTTTTTAATCATAATTCGTAACCTCTTCATGCCCCCAAAGCTTCCTCTTAAATAGAGGACAAAGCTATTAACAAAATAGTTCAGCCCTGACACCAGTCGACTGCCACCAGGACCAGTTGACTAGTGTCCAGCCAACGGCTAGCCTAATGGCTAAATTTCGAACGGACCAGTCGACTGGTACCCAGACCAGTCGACTGATCTTTCTATGAGTTTCCTCTCAGCGCTGCTAGTCGACTGCTTCCCTTGCCAGTCGACTGTCCAGCTTACAAACTCACTCTCAATCTCTCCAGAGTCCATCATTTGTGTATGCCTTGAAGTCCACTTCCTTGGCTTGCCCCTTGAAGTTCCCTTCCTTCGGCTCTTGTCCCTCGGATGCGCACACAAGCACATGGCTTGTCTCCATGCCATCCTTCGTGTATGCCTTTGAAGTCTACTTCCTCGGCTCGCCCTTTGAAGTCCTCTTCCTTCGGCTCTCGTCTGTCAGATGTTTCACCGTTGTTCCTCATGTGTGGTTCACCAAGTCCTACAAAACTCAAACACACACATCAAACCAATATGAAAATTTAACTTAATCATATTGGCACACACTTCAAAATTCATGATCTATCCGATCAAACTTGGGTCGATTGCACCAATACATACACCTTAATCTTGTAATCCTTTGTTATCCCGTATTCAAACCTAAATCCGGATATCTCCCCCTCTGTACCTTAGATTCTAAAGTCTCTTAAAAGTTTTTCGATCTTTAAACTTAAAAGTGCTTCAATTTTACAAAATTTTAAACCAAAATATACTCTAGTTTATAGATGACTAAGGGCTCAACCTCCAATTGCTCCAATTGCTCTTATATTTACTAGATCCGATCACAGTTTCAAACAGCCGATTCAACGGCTCATCATGCTGGATTGACTTTTAACCTTAATTTTTTAAGATAGTTATATATATATATATATATATATAAAAGGATTTGATCTCCTGAGCGACAAAAGTTGTGCGCCCATGCGCGACAAGCTTCCTGATCGGTCACCAGACCGTTCAGGCACTTGCCTGATCGGTCTGGTGACCGATCAGGCACTCTCCGAGGGCGGCGAGGAGGGTGCGACGAGCCCGACGGGTTCACGTGTCCCTCTTGGTTATAGTATGATGTTCGGGGCGGCGGCTGGAAGCCGGTGTTGGTCAGCAAGCCCCGGCAGGTTCATGTGTCCCTCTTGGTTATAGTATGGTGTTCGAGGCAGCGGTCGGAGGCCGCCGTTGGTCAACAAGCCCCGATAGGTTCACGTGTCCCTCTTGGTTATAGTACAGTGTTATAGTACGGTATTCGGGGCGGCGGCCGGAGGCACTTGTCGCCCTCGGAGAGTGCCTGATCGGTCTGGTGACCGATCAGGAAAGTGTCTGATCGATCACTAGACCGATCAAGCACTTGCCTGATCGGTCTGGTGATCGATCAGGAAAGTGCCTGATCGGTCTCGTGACCGATCAGGCAAGTGTTGTCGCGCATGGGCGTGGCAGATTTGTCGCTCAGGAGATCACTTATCTCTCTCTCTCTCTCTCTCTCTCTCTCTCTCTATATATATATATATATATATATATATATATATATATATATAAAAGTTGCTTATATATCCCCACGATTTTAAAAGAGTATTCTGAACCTTAGAAACATCATCATGAGTACTTCCTTATAATATCTCGGGTGTCAAAATTTACTTGAGGTTATCATCATGAATATCATTATCCTCATTTAGATTTACTTTTCCCTTATCCTCATTTAGATTTACTTTCCCCTTCGAAATCGAGATGATGAGTCTCCTTTCATTATAATTAGAGAATTAAAGTCGAAAGTGATTGAGATTTCGAAATTAAAAGATGGGAGTAGAGAAGATTTATGAAAATGATGAAATAGAATTTGAAAAATCACGGATTACTAAATCTAGTCGATAAAAAAATTCAAATAATTTGAATTATTAAAAAAAATATGTACTTTCTTACTCTTCTTGAAATTGACGATTCACTTGTCCTAGCACCCCCGTCAATCCGTCCCAGAACCAATACGAAGGAGGTAAAGCACGGAGGCTACTATCCCGAATGCTGTAGCTAGTACATGGGGAGGGCAGACACACTGACTTTGTTAAATTTTGACCCCCAGATCTCATAGTGATAATATCTACGTACTAATTATCAATCCATCCCATAAGAACACTTCTTGAAATATAGTAAAAGAATACTGTTGTTAATTATAAATAATTAACTAACACATTTGGATATCAAT
>JAGFNQ010002638.1:107711-125796 GCA_024364735.1 Boesenbergia rotunda | reverse complement strand
TTGGCCAGTCAGCTTATTGGTGTCCAAAATGGAACGCAAATTCAGAGAAGACATGATCAGGTGATTATCCTAGAAATACAAATTGAGGTTATGTGATGAGAATGATAAAGAATGCATCAATATACATTAATTAAATCCTATTTATTTTTCAAATTGAATAACCCTTTTTATCAATTCGGGAGATCGTAGGAACATCTCCAAATAGGTTGATATCCAACCATAGATAAGAACAACCATGGCTAGAGTCCATCAAGTTATTCTTAGCTATGAAGGTAGGTAATTATACCGATTACATATTATACATATGTAACTATCACATTATGCTATCAACTAATTGAATGTTTGCATAAATCATTGGGTTGTTAACTCATTAACAAGTATGCAATAATATACATAGCACCCAATTGCACCTCTCTTTACATCGACCTTGGCTGTGGCACAACAAATCGATGCTCCAAGCTTAAGGCTGACCCATTAATCAAGAAATAATTTTAATATGGTTGGAGCTCATTCAACCGTTTGGTCGAGCTTGGATGTGTCCAACAACCAAAACTAAGGATTGACCTCTGACTTCAACTAAATTAATCATAAACTAATTCCATGGTTTGATCATGTTGAGGTTCAAGCCGGGCATGGATGTGTCCATCAACCCAAACGAGAAACAAAACTCCGGTTCTAACCATATTAATGGAAGGTGTTGGCCTTAATATTTTGTAAGGGGTTTTGGGTCTCATCCTTTTCTTTTATGCGCATTCATGACATATAATTATGTCATGTTCTAACGATTTCCTTAATAAAGTATGTATGTGACTTAATTTATCAAGTCTCATTAATTGAATTAGGAACCGGATTTCCTAATTCTAATTTCATACTTTATTCAAGGAATTGTTTTGGGAAACAATTTTCTGAATTATCATAATCAATTTCGGAAATAATATGTTTAAGACTTTGATTTTTCTAAATCAAATCTTATTAAATTAAGAGACAGATTCCCTTAATTCAACCACATATTATTTTCATAAAAATCTTATTTAAGGAAATATACTGTATAGGAAACAATTTTCCTAATTAATTTTGGAGACAATAATATGTAAGAGCATCACCTCATAAATCAAATAAGGAAATTATCGTTTGAGAATCACCTCAAAAATTTCTAAGATTTGATCACATATTTTATTTATGGAAAATTAATATCAATAACTTAATTTGGACGGCTCCCCGAGTCTCAATCCAAATTAAACATTTGACAGCTTAAATTCAATTTAGGAAATTTAATTATAACAACTAATTTTAAATTGGACGGCTCCCCGAGGCTCAATCCAAAATAAAGAATTTTGTAAATAATTTAATTTCCAATTATAAATTTAAATGTCAATTAATATTCCCATAATTTGTCTAGACTTTCTTGAAAGACAGTTCCCAAAATTGCGAGCTTTCCATAAATGGAAATTTTACAAAAATAAAAAGTTTTCAGAATAATTGTAAGTTTCTGGTACAAAGAAAACTTACGTTTTTCCAAAATTGGAAAATTTCCAAAATAGGAAATTTCTAAATTTGGAAAGTTTCCAAAAATGGAAAGTTTTCACAATTATCATAAAATTTCAGAAACAGAGATATTTCAAAAGTTTGTGAAATTTCATGAGGATTTCCAAACTTTGAAATTCCTAAATCGAAAATTTACCATAATTGGAAAGTTTTCATAATTGAAAATTTTTCCAAAATTGAGATCATGATAAAGCTTTCCGCAAAACAATTATATGATTATGTCGAACATAAACCTCGGCTCTGATACCACTGTTGGGATCGGGTGCATGTTGACATGGATGCGGGTTCGTAATTTTAAAATTAATTACGTGCAGCGGAAGGTTTAACATATATAATTTCTCAAATTATTTAACCACACATCTAAGCATGCAATTTTATCTTGTGTAGACATGATCATATATTTAAAATTTTTCAGAAACGTAAACTAATTTACGTATTACCTCGCGTAACTCGAAGGAAGGGACGAGATCCAACCGTAAGTGTCCCTTGGAAGCTCCGCCTCTATTCGCGTCCACGCAGAGTATCTTCGGAATGACTTCGCAAAGCCACGAGTTTCGTGTTCTCGAGAACTACTAGATTCTCCGAGAACGCGACAAGAAAAACCAAGAGAGAAGTCGGAAGACTAACCATAAAAGGATGGCCGGAATCAAAATTCCGGCGAAGCAAAAGAAGAGGCTGGTTAGCGCACGGCAAGAAGGGGAGAAGAGAAGGAGAGAAAGAGAGGGAGAGGACCTATGCCTTCATCTCTTCTATTTTCACCCCCAAGCCTTGCCTTGGGTCCTTTATATAGTGGCCTCTCAACCATCAAGCCTCTCAAATATGGAATAACTTATTCCATCATGCCAAGTTTGATTTTATATCATGGTTAAAATCATATTTTAATTCATGATAAAAATCTTCTCTCCTATGGAATAAATTTTCTTATCATGGTAAATCAATCCATGATTGATTTTATAAAATAAACCAATTCATGGTTCATTTTAATTTCCATAAAAAATAAACCAAACCTTGGTTTATTATATAAAAATTTATATCATCCATAATTTTATAAAACAAACCACACTTGGTTTATTTTATAAATTGAACCAAAAACTTGGTTCTCTCCCTTTGTTGTGGTCGGCCAAGCAAAGAGGATGGAGGTCCTCTTTGGCCGGCCCATCCAAGCCACACCCCAATGAATTAAACTTATTTAATTCATCTATTAAGTCTTCAAAAGACTTAGTCATTTTACGCTTCCGATGCATCTCTGAAAAATTCAGATTCGACTTATCGTTTGGCTCAACCAAACCTAATCTCTCTTGATTGGAAAATCCAATTTTCAACTCATTTTAAATCCCTCGGATTACTCGTAGTGCGTGTGACTAAATAGGCTTTCGATTTATGTTGGTCGTCTATAATTAATCAATTAATTATAGAACGATCATGAGTGACACCTAGTAGTACATCATGATCCCCAATTAATCGAAAGATCAACGGTTGACCTCAGAAACAATTCTGAAACCCTTCAGCAGCAATAATGAATCGTGCCCCATTCCCTTCACCATCTTATACCCACTTGGTTCAGGACATGGTCTATGTGTGTCAGTCCCCACTAGGCTGACTACGTCACACCTAGCCCAAGTAACGTTTTCTCGTCCTACGGATTCTAATTACTCTCATGTATTTAAGAGATGCATACTCTGAACATGTCATGCTCTGGCCAGAGGCTTCGAGTAACAATCCGATGATAGGCCTCGGGTATATATCTCCTCGCAAGGAGTGGTGAATCCTTTGTATGCTGTTCAAACATCTTCGGGCACTTCGGCTTATACCCAATCATCTTGGGTCCACACCTCCTTGGAGATGCTTGCTTAAGATGTCAAAGTATAAGTCTCCATGACCAAGATGACTTGAACACCGCAAGTCAAAGGAACATCACACTTAAGCTGCAGTAAGAACTTCACTGACATATCTATATGTAGACTACCATATGAAGTTTTACAGCCAGTCACTCCAATGAACTAGTTTCCTTAACTAGCATTCATATTTATCTCCGGACATCTCAATGTCACCAGCCAGTGAGAATCAGCTTATTAGAGAATAACCCATGCTAATCTCAACAGAATTGATAGTGTCCGTATTTATCAATTCATCGACTAGGGACAATTTCAATACTTCACAATTGCACATGTAGAGATAATCACTAGTTATGAATTCATCACAAATTCTCTCATGCTGTGAATTGTATTGCGGACATTCAGTAAATGAGTTTAAGATCTCAATCAAATACACAAACATGTATACTCAAATAGTGAATATTCATTTATTAAAATAAATGATTACAATCATAAGGCGATTGCCTTAGGACACTTCTCTCATATCACTAACATCAAAAACCTACATTTGGAGGGCAATGATCAAGGGGGAGTAAGAAGTACCCTAGAGGATGAGGAAGAAGGAGTAAATGAACCCACAATCTCTAGGCCCTTGAGACATCACCATGATCACCCCATTGATCAAATAGTTGGTGATGTAACTCAAGGAGTAAGGACTAGGTCATATTTTAGGGATCAAACTAGTCAAATAGCTCTAATCTCCCAATTATAACCCAAGACCATTGATGAAGCATTGGGAGATGCTGATTGGGTTTTAGCCATGCAAGAAGAGCTAAATCAATTTGAGAGAAGTGAAGTTTGGGAGTTAGTTCCTAGGCCCAATGAATGCACCATTGTAATCACAAGATGGGTCTTTAGGAATAAACTAGATGACCAAGGTAAAATCACTAGAAACAAGGCTAGATTGGTAGCTAGAGGGTTTAACCAAGTTGAGGGACTAGATTATGATGAGACTTATTTCCCCGTAGCTAGGTTAGAAGCAATTAGAATTCTACTAGCCTATGTCGCTCACATGGGTTTCACACTCCACCAAATGGATGTGAAGTCGGCATTTCTTAATGGGATCATTAACGAAGAGGTCTATGTAGAGCAACCCCCCGGGTTTGAGGACCCTAACTATCCAAGACACGTGTTCAAATTAAGAAAAGCCTTATATGGATCCGTGGTGTTGACTGTCTCCACCAACCTCTTCCTACCGGCCCAGTGATCCTTCCCGGAGTGAGGATCTTTTGCCTGGGCTAGTGCGGGTGGTTCTCTACTCTCGAATCATACCGAGATCTGGATAGGGACTCGCGCTAGATTTTTACGGCGGCGTGCAACACCTCTTCGACATTGACGTGCTTGACGGAGCACCCAAATAAGTCATCGAACCTGGTTGGTGGCTTCTTCTCTAGTGACTGAAAGAAATTGCCTTCGGAGAGGTCTTACATGCAGGCGTTGATGAGGATCTCCGAAGTAGCGGTCAACACATCTTGAGCCACCCAATTGAACTGCTGGATATAGTCTTTTAGCGGTTCTTTAGCCTTCTATTTGAGGGTGAATAGATTCAATGTCGTCTTCTGGTATCGACAGCTGCTGGCGAAGTGTTGTTAGAAGACGGTTCTAAACTCTAGAAAAGAATTTATCGAACCTTGGGGTAGCCTCTGGAACCATCTCTGGGCAGCCCTTGACAAGGTGTTCAAGAACTCCCGATACTTCACACCATCTGTGTATTGGTGTAAGAGAGTCGCGTTCTCAAACTTGCAGATGTGGCCCTCCAGATCTGTATTCCTATCATAGTCAGCAATTCCTGGACCACGAAATTGCTTAGGCATGGGGTCCGCTACAATGTCCGGAGAGAAAGGGGTAGACGGAGACTTCATGAGGGCTTTGGATCCCTCGATCTTCCCCGGTCCTTCCTCCTACCGTAGAACGCTAGAGGCGATGGAGTGTGCTCTCTCCAGATCTCTAAAGAAATCTTGCCGGGGCGCTAGAGCTGTCGGTCCCGCCGGTGGCGAGATGGATCTTCAGTTTCGATGGTGCGAGGCAGACATTCTTGGAATTTCTCCTTGCACCGAAGCCGCTCATCGTGAGGCGGCTTGCTCGATCTGGTGTTGTTCCAGTGCTCCTTTGACGACATTGGCTACTAGACGATCTAACTCCTCCCTCGTCAGGATGATGGGTTGTCCTTCTGGATCCGCCATCACGGTGCTCCTTCTGGTACTTTGATTGTTTCCCACAGACGGCGCCAAACTTGCTCCGGAAGGGAACGACGCGAATGGCGAGTCACCAAAGCGCAGCCCATGAGGACGGTGATGGGGAGGAGATGCTCACGCTCTGCGATATTAACATGAGTGTTAAAGGGAACACACCGGAAGGTTTTCCGGCGGAGCCCACTCCGACACTCAAGTCAGAAGTTTTATCTCTTTTTAGAGAACAACAAGGAATCCAAATTTTCTCTAAGTTCCGAAAGCTTGCACCCCTTTACTTGGATGTTGAGGCCTCTTCTATACCTGAGGTTTCGGTCACACGTGTACCCACGTTCTCCTTCACGTCCCTTAATCATCAGTTACTTGATAGACATCCTATCTTTTGGTAACGGCCGCTGCAATCATTAAGGCCTTAATTGTCGCGCGTTGCGGGCAATAATTATCCAATGACTTTCCTATTCTGGAAAGAGGAACGACTACTTGACGTCGGGCCTTCTAACTCTTATATTGATCTTTGGGCTCCACTCTCCCGAGCCAGTCTCTGAGTCTCGTCTCTCAAGTCGGTCTCGGGGCCTTCATTTGTTTGACCGAGATGGTCTCGGGAGATCGACACTCGGTCTGACTTCGGGGGATTTGATATGCTCTCCCGAGGTAGCAACGGGAGCCCGATGGCCGATCTGACCTCGAGGCTCGGATCCACTCTCCCGAGATAGTCTCGATCTAACTTTGGGACTCTGGCTCGGCAGGCCCTGCCATGTAGCTTCTCGTGCCACGTGTCCACCCCGGGATGCTTATCCCCATCAGAGCCTCTTTACTCTCCACCTCTCTTTCCATTCACAATGTATCCAACATTCTCTTCATTCTTCCAGATTCCTATATTGATGTTGAAAATAAGAATTATAGAGGTAAGCTGATTAGATTGAATTTCTTTATTATTTCCTAGTTTGGTGTTAAGATTTTTTGTTGTATTACTCTGTATTTCTTTGAATTCTTAAGTTAAATTTTTCTTCTCAGTCATTATTTTTTTTGTTAAGAATTCAAGTGATATTTTTCATAAACACCTCTTGCATTTTGAATGACATTGATTATAAATTGCGGCATAATTCATAATTTTACTCAGGACCTTTAAACAATAAGGACCGGCTGTTGGAGTTACAGGACCTCTTCCTCTTCATTTTCCAAACTTTCACTTCCTTCATTAATGGAGGTAGAGGAAGAGATTACTTCCACTTATATAATGGGCGTCCAAATGCAATCCATGGTAGAAAAAAGAGAATACAAGAGAGCATTGATCTGTAAGGGATTTGGTTCGTAGTTGAGAGAGATCAATCCATACTGTGATTATTTTCTTGACAACAAGAGGAAGAGAAGATCATCCGATCACTGTAAGTATAGTTTGTTTGATGAATCGTTTCATGCTTAAGATCCAAGAATGATATCAGAGCATTAGATTGTAAAAGCATGACTTTACCTCTCTCCATCGATCACTGCTGGAGTTTATCTCCGTCGTTCTCTTCTCCTACCGAGCGAGAGTTTGTCTCCGTAGTTCTCTTCTCCTGCCAGGCAAGAATCCAATGCTAGTCGCCAAAAACTCACGACTATGTGTCATGGTTGTTTTCTCCTTGAACCTGCGGCATCTTAGGAGTCGGCGTGGAGAAACCGTAGAGGCGGCGGCGTGGAGAAGAAGAGTCGGCGTAGAGAAGAGAAAAGAAAAGGGATTAGGTTTTTGTAAGGAAAAGTTTGATTTATTTAAATCAAACGGAAAAATAAAGGTTAAAAGAAAAAAAAAGGCAAAAAGATGCCCCATGCAAGGGTTGACCTATAGAGCTTTCACAAATCAAAGCAATTATCTACCAGAGTAATATAAGTAAAATTTCTTTTATATATGGTTTATTTTATTTGAACCAAACTATCCAATTAGACTTGAATTTAGTTTAATGAGATTAGGTTGGTCCGATCAAACCAGGTCTAGTTTAAACTATTAGTTGGTTTAACCAAACCAGTTTGATTAAAAACCTGAACTAAACTAACTGATTTGATCAATAGGTTGAACCTAAACTTAAATGGGCTTAGGTGAAACAACGACAGTAAAGCATCCAAATCGATTAGTCCAAGAGCATAGTCAACTGTAGCTATTCAAGTAAAGAAAACTTATATTTTCTTATTTGCTTGTGTGTTTCTTTCTATGTATATGAGCGAATTGAAAAAGAATGATTTTATTACTGGTTTGTCAGTTTTATACTAACAATATCATTTTCAATTTCAGATGTCGCATGAGATATGCACCATGATTCGTTGCTATGAGCGATGTTGTGAGCTAATGGAGCAGATAGAGGAAGTTGATTATAGTCCAGTTCTCGAAATCTAAGGAAATATAGGAAAATTGGATCAACTATTTTGGAAACTCGAGCAAGAATATTTCCAATCTTGGATGACTATAGAATCGGAACATTGATTCGTTCATTGCCAAGGCGTGCGAGAGATGTTGCACACCAGATATGGGGACGCTATGAATGTCGTATCTCATATACTGCGTTATGTAAGCAGCCACTTAGCCATGAGTTTCTAGAGGATCTAGAAGATTTTAAGGAAGACCCAGAACAAGATCCTGAAGATCCTGAAATATTTGGGAAGATCCTGATATTGAAATGTTTAAGGAAGATTCTGAAATATTTGAGGAAGATCCTATAGAAACTATAGAAGATCCCGAGACTGGCCGATTTGAGATGAACGAGAGAGTGATAACCACTATCATAATACTTTTTGTTATGAGAGTAATATCAGCTTATCTAGTTCATTAAATTCTATTGTTGTGGACGTTGTGTACAAACTGAATAAGCTCATTTAATAAAATTATATAGATACTATTGTTATGAACGGAATAATATACTTTAATGAAAAGTTATGTTATGTGTTAATTGACTTAATAATGATTAGTTCATTCTATGATTAGTTCATATTCAATGATTAGTTCATTTTATGATTAGTTCATATTCAATGATTAGTTCATTTAAATGATTAGTTCATTCTATGATTAGTTCACATTCAATAAAAATGATTAGTTCATTTAATTGGATGTATATAATATAATTGATCAATGTTAATTAGATTGGATCATACGAATGATGAGTGGAAACGCAGTTACTACCTGATTTCGTAATCCAACTCAAATTTATATTGAGTCAATCGTAAATTATGTACAGATGATATACACTGAATTAATGAATAATATGTTTATTTATGATAGATCATGGCAACTAAGAACATCATAACCGAACTAAATAAGTGAGAGAAATTATATGGGGATAACTATAAAATATGGCATCACAAGATACAATATGTTCTTGAGGAACAAAAAGTTCTAGAGATTGTAAATCAGTTCATGGAAGAACCTGCTAATAGTTCAACGACACAGCATAAACTTGATCTTGATGCCTATAGGACATGGAAGAAAAAGGACTCCACTGCTAAGGGGATATTGATTAGTTCAATGGTAGACGATCAGGTATTTGAGTATGAACCACTACCATCAGCTTAGGCTGTCTGGGTAGCCCTAGGAGAGAAATACAGTGGAATTTGTCTAAGCAAACTTCACCAACTGACAATCAAGTTTAATAGTTGTAAAAAGTGCTCGAATGTTACCGTGGCTCAACATCTGAGAGAAATGGGGAATATGATTTGGGAGCTAAAGGTTGCTGGTCATCAGTTGACCGATAAACAATAGGTTTACGCAGTTATTCCTTCCCTTCCTGATTCTTGGGAAACCATGAAACAGAACCCTACTCACAGTGAGAGTATCAAGACTTTCATTGATGTCTCACACCATATTGAACTGAGGCGGAGAGAATAGAATCCGCGAGGATTTCTGAACAAGCTTTTGTAGCTGAAGGTTCTGGATCCAAGAATAAGAAAGATGGTTCAAGAAAGGAAATGGTAAGAAAAAAGAAGTTGGTGCTACTTCTGTGCAAGACCCAATCAAGAAGAAAGGAAAGAAATATGGAAAGTAACCTAAAACCAAGCTAACTTGCTACAACTGTGGCAATAAGGATCACTTTGCTCGGGAATGTACTGAGCCGAAAAAGGTAAATCTATGTTTGTCTTCTTTTCATGAGCTTTATGTTGCTAGTTCAGCGTTGTTAGCTGATTCTTATCCTCTGTGGATTATAGATTCAGGAGCAACGAACCATGTAGCTCGTGATCGAGCTACATACGTGGAGTACCGTCGGGTACCAAAGGAATTGGTACTTGCAAACTCAACCTTCGCGGTGGGCGTACCTTGTTTCTGCATGATGTCCTGTATGCCCCTGAGATTCGACGGAATCCGATTTCTGTTACTTGTCTTCTTGAATTGGGTTACTGTATGAACTTTTATAGTCGTTGTGTGGAACTAAAAATTAACTCTGTGTTAATTAGATATGGTTATGTATCAAATGGTTTCATGATTCTTGATATAGAACCAGATGTTAATTATGGAAATAATGGTTGTTTTTCAAACATTTCTCCTTCTAGCGATGTTGATATTAATGATGAAGTTTGGCATGCTAGATTGGGGCATATAGGACGAAAAAGAATGAATAGATTAGTAAGAGAAGGTCTGCTCGACACTCGTGTTAAAGTTGACTTATCTATATATGAGCATTGTCTTGCTGGAAAAGCAACTAGGAAATCATTTGGTAAGACTATTAGGGTTGAATCACCATTACAATTGATTCATTCAGATATTTGTGGTCCAATAAACATGAATGCTAGACATGGAAGTTCTTATTTCATTACATTTATTGATGACTTCACGCGTTTTGGTCATGTGTATTTGATTTCTCATAAATCTGAAACATTAGATTGCTTTAATCATTATTTGAACGAAGTGAAAAATCAATTAGAACGTAAGGTTAAAACCTTTTGCACTGACCGTGGAGGTGAATATTTATCTAATCAGTTTAAGACAATATGTAATGAGAAAGGGATTATTAGACAACTAACTATCCCTGGGACTCCTCAACTAAATAGAGTTGCTGAAAGAAGAAATCAAACTCTTCTTTAAATGGTTAGATCAATGATGACTCAAGCTAATTTGCCTATTTCCTTTTGGGAAGATGCATTATTGGCAGCAACCTATATATTTAATCGGGTGCTTCTAAATCTGCTCCATCTACTTTATATGAACTTTGGACAGACAGAAAATCAGATTTATGTAATTTGAGACCATGGGGGTCAGCTGCTTATATTCATGACAAAACTCACAAATATGAAAAATTAGGACCCAGGGGTAAAAAGTGTATCTTTGTAAGATATTTTGATATCTCTAAAGGTTATGTTTTTATTGGTGAGCAACAAGATGGAACCATCTCTGAAATAGAGTCAAGAGATGTTAGTTTTCTTGAAACTGAGTTCCCAACAAGAGGTGAAGTTGATAAATTGATTCCTCTATTTGCAATAGAGGAGGAGGATATTGTTCCTTTATCAATGAATCAGGAATCACAGGGGATACCAAAATTTAGTCAAACTAGTGGGAATAAATGGCCTATGAATGAGTCAATTTCTCAACAGTCTAACATGCGAAGAAGTAGTCGTCAGATTATTCCTCGGAGAAGGTTTGATATTGAGAATGAGGCATTAATGATTCTCCTAGTTGATGATGAAGAACCTCAAATAGTTGAGGAACCATTAAAATGCTCAGTTAAAAAAAATGGAAAGTTGCAATGGATGAGGAAATGGAGTCCATGAGAAAGAATCAAGTTTGAGATTTAGTCGATTTTCCTCCGGGCCGAAGGGCTATTGGGAATAAGTGGATTCTCAAAATTAAGAGGAAAGCGGATGGGTCGATTAATCGATACAAAGCTTGTTTGGTTGCAAAAAGATATACCCAAATGGAGGGTATTGATTTTGAAGAGACATTCTCCCCAGTTGTGAAGTTTGTGTCAATATGAGTTATCCTAACTATAGTAGCACATTTTGACTTAGAATTACATCAAATGGATGTAAAGACGGTTTTCCTTAATGGTAATCTTGACGAAGAAATCTATATGGCACAACTAGAATGTTATATATATGAGGGCCAAGAGAATAAAGTATGTAGACTTAAGAAATCTATGTATGAGCTAAAGCAGGCGTCAAGGCAATGGAACATAAGATTCAATGAAGTCATTTTATCTTATAGTTCGAAATGATCACTGAGGATCATTGTGTATACCTAAGAAAAGATAAAGGAAAGTTTGTCATTTTTATCATTATATGTTGATGATATGCTAATAGCTGAAAGGGACATAAAGTTTGTAATTGAAGTCAAGTCTTGGCTTTCATCACAATTTAACATAATAGATATGGGAGAAGTTGAGTACATCTTAGGAGTGTAGATCATTCGTGATCAATCAAAAAGGCTTTTGTGTTTGTCCCAAGAAGCTTATATCACTAATATGCTACAACACTTCAATATGTTGGATTACAACATTGAACAAACGCCTACAGTGAAATGTATTGTTTTGAGCAAAAGTATGTCTCCCAAGACTCCTTTGTCCCAAGAAGCTTATATCACTAATATGCTACAACACTTCAATATGTTGGATTACAACATTGAACAAACGCCTACAGCGAAATGTATTGTTTTGAGCAAAAGTATGTTTCATCACAATTTGACATAATAGATATGGGAGAAGTTGAGTACATCTTAGGAGTGTAGATCATTCGTGATCAATCAAAAAGGGTTTTGTGTTTGTCCCAAGAAGCTTATATCACTAATATGCTACAACACTTCAATATGTTGGATTGCAACATTGAACAAACGCCTACAGCGAAATGTATTGTTTTGAGCAAAAGTATGTCTCCCAAGACTCCTGAAGAGATAGCCGATATGAAGAAAAAACCACATGCTAGTGTTATTGGTAGTTTGATGTACACTATGTTGTGTACTCGTCCTGATATAAGTTATGTTGTTGGCTTAGTTAGTCGTTTCCAATCAAACCCAGGATCGAGCCACTGGAAAGCGATGAAAAAATATTTAGATATCTCAAAGGGACAGCAGATTATTGTCTCTGCTTCCAAGGATCAAAGCTGAGCCTGAAGGGCTATACAGATGCAGATTGGGCAGGGGACTTTGACGACAAAAATTCACATCTGGCTATACTTTCTTACTGAATGATGCCTCCATCTCATGGAACAGCAAGAAACAGACTTGTGTAGCGCTGTCGACAATGGAGGCTGAGTATGTGGCTTGTGCAGCGGTTGTACAAGAACTGTCTGGTTGAGAAGGTTCTTAAAGCATCTAAAGATTGCTGAGGACAGTGGGAGTCCTGTTACAGTGTATTGTGACAATAAAGCTGCTATAGCTTTTTCCAAGGATCCTAAATATCACAGCAAAGGCAAGCGCATAGAAATTAAATATAATTTTGTAAGAGATATTGTTGACAAGAAAAAGATAATTATTGAGTACATTTCTACACGAGCAATGCTTGCAGATCATTTTACTAAGCCATTGACTAAAGAGTCATTTCATGGACATGTGAAGTCTTTGGGACTACGCAAGATATAACACATTGTAATGACTATTATATATATGAAATGTCATGATCTATTCAGTGTAAATGTATTTGTTACATTTGAATAAAAGTCTCGATAAGTATGTTGGCAGGTTGAGATTGGTTCACTCACATGGACAATCATCTGTATTTGTTGAGTATAAATAGAGATAAGACCATTACTTATGAGACAACTTATATAGTTGTGAATAGAGACATACTCATAAGTTGAGGTTGCCTTGATAATTATGTCAAGATGAGATTATTTGTATCATGATCGGAGTAAATGAAACTACCATTTACTAAACCTGTTTAAATGCCAGATTAGAATTCATAAGTTGAATTCGATTAGATATTAGGTATGTCTTGATCGAAATCTGTACGATGTTAAATATTTGAGAAAAACATGCACTTTTTTTTTGTAAAGAGAGTAACATCGTAACATGTTATTCGTACCACATGTGTGATAGCGACAATAAGGATAGTAGAAGAATGGATCTCTACTTCTCTACTAGGTGAGACCCTTGAGATTATAAGTTAGTCTCAACTTACCCTAAGTGACTATTTAGCTGTTTACTTGAAGTTCTAATCAATGTCTGATACTTTAGTATGTATCCTATTGACTATCGATGATTCAGTCTATGGAGCATAACTAGGAAAGCGATTGATTAGAATGAATAGATTCAAGCTAAAAAGGAAGATTAAAATTGATTTACATCTGTGATACTTATTTACTGGTCGACTAGTAACATTTTTTGTTGAATACTTAAAAAAGTAATTGTGAATATATGTATTAATTAGAGATGTTGAATATACTCTTGACATAAGTTGTCATTTGAGGGATTAGAGATATTCATATTGATGTAAATATTTAATCTGGGATAAAGGCAAGTTATTGATGTCTCAGATTCGTTCTATAGAGCAGCTAAGTTAAGTGTAACAACTTTCGTAGCAGTTATTGCTTAGTGTGCTTGTTATCGCACGAACCATTTTCCCAGGTGTATGAATTAAATGTTCAGATATGGTCTTTGTGATTTTCTTACATGGTCTTTGAGACTAGATGACCTATATAGATTGACTTGGACGAGTAGGAGATGTTGGAATTACAGGAAGAGGAAGAGGGCACCCCTTCCTTTTCATCTTCCAACTTTTCACATCCTTCATAAATGGAGGTAGAGAAAGAGATTTCTTCCCCTTATATAATGGGCGTCCAAATGCAATCCATGGCAGAAAAAAGAGAATACAAGAGAGCATTGATCTGTAACGGATTTGGTTCATGGCTGAGAGAGATCAGTCCATACTGTAATTGTTTTCTTAACAACAAGAGGAAGAGAATATCATCCAATCACTGTAAGTACAGTTTGTTTGATGAATCGTTTCATGCTTAAGATCCAAGATCGGCTCTAGTGGCCTCCCAGGCCGTCCATTACCATTCAGAGGGAAGTCAAACAGGGAAGCCCAAATAGCAAATGCCTGGGTGAGGGTCTACATAAATGATAAATGATGAAATTCTCTACCGAGTTTTGACCCCGACTATTACAACTTTATTCCAAATACCTATCATTGAACCATACCCTCAACAAATGTGAGATTGATTTACCGTCCTAATTAACGTTGGATTGGACGGATTTATTTACCGTCCTAATTAAGGTTGGATTCATTTAGCGCCCCAAACGGCATTTAGATGCTATCGAACTCAAATATATTAGAGTTCTAAACAGAAAGTTTTGTTTATGGCTTTGTTAGAGTTCTAAACAGAAAGTTTATGGCTTTGTTAGAGACTAGATCGCATGTGCCATTTCGAATCTAAATCCAAGACCTCTGCGACAACAATCTGCGACAACGCGATTTAGCGTCAGATTCTGTCAGCGGACAAACTTGCATGAATCCAACGGCGCCACGTGCCTCCTCCACGCCATCCAAGTACATGCGACCACCGTGGGCTCCACCTCCATCCTCCCAATCCAACCATGATCCCCAAAATTTTAATAAGTAGTATTTTAACTTTCAAATTATTATAAATATTATCTAGATATCTAGATATATAATTGACAGTTGGATTGAATTTCATATAATTTCGTGTTGATCCCTATTTATTATATTTGTTTTTTCCCATCGTATATTCAATTTTTATCATTATTTTCATACCTATTAATATTACATTACTAAAAAATTTCTATCCCATCGTGTATTCACTTTTTATTATCTTTTTCAGATCTATTGAATACCCGTACTCTATCAAACATTAATTACTAAAATATAAATGAGGAGGTATCAGTGTATTTTAGATTAAAAAAATAATAGAGAACGTTAACGTGAAATTCAACGTGAATAACGTGATATTTCAATTGCAGCGATTTTCGACGGATTCATCGTGCCCCTCAGATTATAATTTTATTCGGAGCAATGGGCGGAGGCCGTCGTCGGTGTCCAAACGGTAATCAATCGTATACATGAAAAGTATTACGTTATTCATGTTGAATTTCACGTTATAATTTTATGTTATCTATCATAACTCGTCCATGTCTAAGACAACTTTATCCCCTATATACATTATCGAGTATTCAAATCTGATATGAATAAGATTCATCTTTATATTTGAATTTGAAAATCCTAAACTCTTCATGTCCTCTCTTTTTTGGATTAGATATCCAATCCTGAATCGAATTTGGAAAAAATCATCAACCTAATAGCCTAATTAATATCTCCACGATTTTAAATTAAATTTGAAAATAATGAATTTTAATTTATTTTAATTTGAAGAACTTTGTTGGACTATTCGGAATTATTGGAGAGCATGTTGTGCATCCAATCTGGCTTCCTTTATCCTGCACGCCTCTTTGTTCAACATCACCAGCTGTAGCTCCATGTGCTTGCCAACCCATATTAACCCATCATTCACACAATTTTATGCATTTTGATAACTCCAAACATTTTTTTTTCAAAAAAATATTCTTTATTATTTTAAAAATAATTTTTTTATTTTTAAAATATTCTTATTTCAATATTATAATAACAACTTTTATCCAAACTTCTATAAAATTATTACAATAATATTAGAATAAGTGTTATTTTTTACTTAATTTTTATTCCCTCCATTGTAGTGGAATTATATGCGAGGGAGAAATTGAAATTTGTATAGAAAATTAAGAGTTATTTTGTATAAAGTAGATAAAGTGTGAGGTAAAATGAAAATTTTTCTGAAATTTAATCGATTAATCCAATTTCCATGCATGGAGGAAGAGGCAAAAAGCGCCGGCGCCGGCGCCGGCGGAGGCGGAGGTGGAGGAGGAGGAAGCGAGTGGCATGGAGGATGAGGTGGTGAGGAAGGAGACGGGCTTGAAGATGAACACAGCATGGCGTAGGCCGCCTTCGCCGGCGGCGGCGGCGGGGTGGAAGAGCCAGTCGTGGACGTCCCAGTACACGTCGACGCGGGCGCGGCCGATGGTGACGCAATCGTTGCCGCGGAACTTCCACTGTAGGTGCTTCACGTGGATCGCCTCCGCGCCGTCGATTCTCACCACCATTTCCGGGTCAGCGTTGCCGCGGCCTCCGCCGCCTCCGCTGTTGCCGGTGTACTCAACCGACATCTCGTGCTGCCGGCCGCCGCCTTTTTGCTGGAACCGCGCGCGCGTCGCGAACCGCGTCCGCCCGAACACGTGCTCCCAGCGCGACACCAACGTCGCGTCGATCGTCGCCGGCCGGCACCCCGTTTTCTGGTGCGCCTCCTTCTCGTCGCCGAGCAGGAGCACCACCTGGAAATCGATTCGAATTCGATCGATCTTGAGTTTAAAGAGGAAAAAGAAAATTTTGATTTTGAGCTCGATCTTGAGTTCAAAATCTGATTTTTATGAGAATCACTACCTCGTTCTCGGAAGCGACGGCCACAAAGAAGCCCGACTGCGGCTCTGGCTCGCCGGAGAATTTGGCGCGGCGGAGGTCCCAAACGAAGTCGACCTGCCGGCCGTCCACCTGGAACCGCTTCGACCCGTGCTTGCGCCAGAAATGCCACGGCCGGATCTCCACCTTGAAGCTAACGACCGGACAGCTGCTGTTGTCTCCTTGGCGGTCGCCGGCTGAGCTTCCACGCGCCTCGTCATCGACGGACACTGAGAGGCCACGGGAGAGGACGTCTCTGTACCAGGAGACGCTGATCAGGCGGCAGTGGCCAGCGATCTTGGTTCGGTAGACGGAGGTGACGACGCTCTGACCTGACTTGGCGGCGGCCGTGGTTGGATCCTCCGGCAGCCTCCCGCCGGCGCTGAAGCAAGAAGGGAGCGGGAAAGGAGGTTCCTGCATTGGCCGATGAGACAGCAGAGCAAAGGAGATACGAGTGGAACAGAGGAGGAGGAGATATAGAACATGGTCGCCCACCGCCAAGCTCATCTAACTCAACATGGCCCCGAGTTGAAACCGATTAAACTAAATTAGACTCAACTAGACAAAGGTTCATCCTACACAACTCAACTCGACTCGGTCCATCGACTCAATCGAAGTTAACTTTCTTAGTTTTAGGCTTAGGTTGACTCAGGGTGATGAGACTTTGATGAGTCCATTTTTTTGGTATTCTCTTCTCTTCTCATATGTACTTGTTTCTCGCCCCGGGACTATGATGCAACAAAAGGCGATTAATTATCATCACAAAAATTCATGGTTCAATCCTATGTTATGGGATATTTTGTAGAAATTTTTTCTTTAAATGGGACACGAACCCTGAGATGCTGGATTTCTGGGTCATTCACCGTGAGCAGTTCCCAATTTATCCTAGCGGTGGGTGGAAAACTTCTATGGAGTTCGACCAGTCATCCGAAGTTCGACGTAACTCAACCTCATTAATTAATTTTTATGTATGTGTTTCTCTCTATTAGGACATTCCTATTGATTTGAATATTAATTTAGCATGTATTCATTATATTAACATCTCTATATCTCTATGTTACGAACACACACTCATCTTCATTTTAAT
>JAGFNQ010002638.1:0-107701 GCA_024364735.1 Boesenbergia rotunda | reverse complement strand
CCCTGATCGTCACCAGACCGATCAGGAGCCAAGCAGTGGGTGAAACACGCACTCTCTGATCGGTCACCGGATCGATCAGGAGCAGTACAGTAGGTTCCCAACCTCACTGTGTGCTCCCTGATCGGTCACCAGACCGATCAGTCATTGCTGGATCGGTCACCCGACCGATCCACATTGGAGCAGCATGCCAGATTCCCTGATCGGTCACCAGACCGATCCAGGGACTTAAACTTAGCCCTCCAGAACAATTGTTGTTACATAACTTTAAATGGTGTTCTTTATGGGACCGGAACTTTGTGCAATGGTATCTACACGTTAGATTTATCCGGTGACGTTTTCAATATCGAAGTAAGCAACAAACGTGCTCGAATAGATAATCGAATAGACTCCTATACGTGGCATTGTCGTCTTGGCCATGTAAGTAAGAAACGCATGACCAAATTACACCGATGTGGAAATCTGGAATCATTTGAACCCGGTTCATTTGATACATGCGAAACATGCTTAAAAGGCAAGATGGCCAAATTACCCTTTTCCAGAAAAGGTAATCCAGTGGGAGAATTGCTTGGTCTAATACATACTGATGTATGTGGACCAATGTCAACTCTTGCACAAGGAGGCTATAGCTACTTCATTACCTTTATCGATGATCACTCATGATTTGGGTATGTGTTCTTGATGAAACATAAATTTGAAGCTTTTGAGAAATTCAAAGAGTTCAGAAATGAAGTAGAGAAACAGCTTGGCAAAAGTATTAAGATACTTCGATCCGATCGGGGTGGTGAATACTTAAGTCAAGAGTTTCAAGATTATCTTAGGGACAATGGGATATTGTCTCAATGGACTCCGCCATATACACCACAGCATAATGGTGTATCTGAGAGGTGCAATCAAACCTTGATGGACATAGTTAGGTCTATGATGAATCATGCAACTCTTCCAAAATCATTTTGGGGCTATGCACTTAAGACAGTTGTTTACTTGCTAAACAGAGTCCCGACCAAGGTAGTCTCTACTACTCCATATGAGACATGGAATAGTAAGAAACCTCACTTAACTCACCTTAAGATATGGGGTTGTCCTGCTTATGTGAAGCGGACTGTATCAGACAAATTGGATGCTAAGTCTGATAAATGTCTATTTATTGGATACCCTAAGGAAACGAAGGGTTACCAATTCTATCATCCATTGGAACAAAAGGTGTTTGTTTCAAGGCATGCTGTATTTCTGGAAAAAGAATTTCTTTTACAAGAAAATAGTGGGAGTGGCATTGAACTTGATGAAGTTCAAGAAACTCCAATAGACATTACAGAGACACCTAGTCTAGACCCACAACCAATAACTCATAATGATGAGCTATCAGTTGAACCTAAAACAACACCACCTCTTCGTAGGTCTGATAGGGCACGCAATATTCCAGAGAGATACGGATTTCTCATAAGTGAATCGAACGACGTGTTACTCATAAGCGATGACGAACCTATCAGTTATGAAGATGTTCTGAAAAGTTCAGAAAGGGACAAATGGCTTGAAGCCATGAAGTCGGAAATGGACTCCATGTACGAAAATCAAGTATGGGACTTGGTTAACCCACCTGAAGGGATTAAGCCCATAGGGTGCAAGTGGGTTATCAAGAAGAAAACCGACATGGAAGGTAATGTTGTTACCTTTAAGGCTAGACTAGTGGCAAAAGGATATCGTCAGAAACAAGGAATTGATTATGACGAAACCTAATCGCCAGTAGCAATGCTTAAATCCATTCGGATGCTCCTGGCCATAGCAGCTCATTATGATTATGAGATATGGCAAATGGATGTGAAAATAGCTTTCCTTAATGGAAACCTGCTTGAGGATGTATACATGATACAACCTGAAGGTTTCACATCAGTTGATAAAACCAAAGTATGCAAGCTTCGACGATCCATATATGGACTGAAGCAAGCATCCAGGAGCTGGAACATCCGTTTTGATGAGACAATCAAAGAGTTTGATTTCTCACAAAATCCTGACGAACCTTGTGTGTACAAGAAGGTTAGTGGGAGTGCAGTCGTATTCCTAGTATTATATGTCGATGACATATTACTTATAGGAAACGATATATCAGTCTTACAGTCGGTTAAAATTTGATTGTCCAAAACTTTCTCCATGAAAGACCTGGGAGAAGCAACCTATATCCTTGGGATTAGAATCTATAGAGATAAATCAAAACGGTTGCTTGGTCTTTCGCAGTCTACATATATAGACCGAGTGCTAAAAAGGTTTAGCATGTCGGAATCCAAGAAAGGTTACCTTCCCATCAGGCATGGGATCAAACTTTCAAAGTCTATGTGTCCGCGCACAGAAGATGAGAGGATTTGCATGAATAAGATTCCTTATGCATCCGCGATAGGATCTATCATGCATGCTATGTTATGTACTGGACCCGATGTATCGTATGCTCTGAGTGTCACGAGCAGATACTAGTCTGATCCAGGAATGGATCATTGGGCGGCTGTCAAGATAATCCTTAAATACTTAAGAAGAACTAAGGATGTGTTCCTAATATATGGAGAAGGAGATATGGTAATACGTGGGTATACAGATGCCAGTTTCCAGACAGATAAGGATGACTCCAAATCTCAGTCTGGATACGTATTTACTTTGAATGGAGGCGCAATAAGTTGGAAGAGTTCCAAACAAGACACCGTAGCGGATTCTACCACGGAAACAGAATATATCACAGCTTCGGAAGCAGCAAAGGAAGCAGTCTGGATCAAGAAGTTTGTCTCCGAACTTGGTGTGGTTCCAACCATTGATGAAGCAGTGCCAGTTTACTACGACAACAATGGAGCTATTGCACAAGCAAAGGAACCAAGGTCTCATCAGCGATCCAAACATGTGCTTCGCCGCTATCATCTGATCAGAGAGATTATAAGTAGGAATGATATACAAATTGAGAAAATTCCCACTGAAAGGAATTTAGCAGATCCTTTAACTAAGGCCTTGCCTCAGAACAAGTTTGAGGGTCATGTTAGAGCCTGTGGTATTGGATACCGTAGCGATTGGCATTAGGCCAAGTGGGAGTTTGTTAGTAATATGAGAGAGGTGTCCTAAGGCAATCGCCTTATGATTGTAAATATTTATTTTAATAAATGAAAATTCACTATTTGAGTATACATGTTTATGTATTTGATTGGGATCTTAAACTCATTTAGTGAATGTCCGCAATACAATTCACAGCATGAGAGAATTTGTGATGAATTCACAACTAGTGATTATCTCTACATGTGCAATTGTGAAGTATTGAAATTGTCCCTAGTCGATGAATTGATAAATACGGACACTATCAATTCTGTTGAGACTAGCATGGGTTATTCTCTAATCAGCTGATTCTCACTGGCTGGTGACATTGGGATGTCCGGAGATAAACATGGATGCTAGTTAAGGGAACTAGTTCATTGGAGTGACTAGCTGTAAAACTTCACATGGTAGTCTATATATAGACATGTCAGTGAAGTTCTTACTGCAGCTTAAGTGCGATGTTCCTTTGACTTGCGGTGTTCAAGTCATCTTGGTCATGGAGACTTATACTTTAACATCTTAAGCAAGCATCTCCAAGAAGGTGTGGACCCAGGATGGTTGGGTATAAGCCGAAGTGTCCGAAGATGTTTGAACAGCCTACAAAGGATTCACCACTCCTTGCGAGGAGATGTATACCCAAGGCCTATCGTCGGATTGTTACTCAAAGCCTCTGGCCAGAGCATGACATGTTTAGAGTATGAGTCTCTTAAATACATGAGAGTAATTAGAATCCAAAGGACGAGAGAACGTTACTTGGGCTAGGTGTGACGTAGTCAGCCTAGTGGGGACTGACACACATAGACCGTGTCCTGAACCAAGTGGGTATAAGATGGTGAAGGGAATGAGGCACGATTCATTAAAGCTGCTGAAGGGTTTCAGAATTATTTCTGAGGTCAACCGTTGATCTTTCGATTAATTAGGGATCATGATGTACTACTAGGTGCCACTCATGATCGTTCTATAATTGGTTAATTATAGACGGCCAACATAAATCAAAATTCTATTTAGTCACACGCACTACGAGTAATCCGAGGGATTTAAAACGAGTTGAAAATTGGATTTTCCAATCAAGAGAAATAAGTCGAATCTGAATTTATCAGAGGCACATCGGAAGCTTAAAATGGCTAAGTCTTTTGAAGGCTTATTGGACGAATTAAATGAGTTTAATTCGCAAGGGTTTGGCTTGGTGTGGCCGGCCAAAGAGGGTGCCCACCCTCTTTGGTTTGGCCGGCCACAATAAAGGAGGGAAACCAATTTATTTGGTTTAAATTATAAAATAAATCAAGCGCGATTTGTTTTATAAAATTATGGATAAATAAATTTATATAAAGAAATTTATATAAAGAAATTTATATAAAGAGATTTATTTTCATGGAAATTAAAATAAACCTTGGATTGGTTTATTTTATTTTATAAAATCAATTATGAATTGATTTTTCCATGATAAGAAAAAATTTATATAATAAATTTATTCTTTTTATGGAAATTAAAATGAACCATGGATTGGTTTATTTTATTTTATAAAATCGATTATGAATTGATTTTTCCATGATAAGAAAAATTTATATAATAAATTTATTCTTTTTATGGAAATTAAAATGAACCATGGATTGATTTATTTTATTTTATAAAATCAATTATGAATTGATTTTTCCATGATGAGAAAAAATTTATATAATAAATTTATTCTTTTTATGGAAATTAAAATGAACCATGGATTGGTTTATTTTATTTTATAAAATCAATTATGAATTGATTTTTCCATGATAAGAAAAATTTATATAATAAATTTTTGTGAAAATTAATTCCATAATAAAAGGGGAGATGTGTTTGTTTTATTATAAAGTTAGTTATAATAAAACTTGGCATAATGGAATAATTCATAAGAAAATTTATAAGATAAATTTCTTATGAAAATTTATTCCGTTAAAGGGGAGACTTGGCAATGGAGAGGCTACTATATAAAGGTGCATAGGCTAGGCTTGGAAATCATTTCAAGAGATCAAGGATTCTTGCCTAGCCTCTCTTTCTCTCCTTTTCTCCCTCTCTCTCTAGGGCCGGCTACCCTCTCCCTCTCCTAGGGCCGGCTGCCCTCCCTTCCCTTGCCATGAGCCACCACCAAGAAGAGGCCGAATAAGAAGAAGAAGCGGGGCGCGACTCCTTCCTTCCTCCCGGAATCTTGATTCCGTTTTTCTTTTGGAGGTTAGTTTTTCATCTCTCTCTTGTTACTCTTGTCGTGCTTTTGGAGAATCTAGTAGTTCTTGTCGGCACGAAACTCGTGGCTTTGCGAAGTCATCCCGAAGAGAACTCGGCGTGGACGCGAATAGAGGCGGAGCTTCCAAGGGACGCTACGGTTGGATCTCGTCCCTTACTTTGAGTTACGCGAGGTATTGAGTAAATTAGTTTACTTTCTGCAAAATTTTAATTTATGATCATGTCCACACATCATAAGGTTGCATGCTAGATACATGGTTAAAATAATTTGAGAAATTATTTATGCTAATTCTTCCGCTGCACGTAATTATTTTTTTTTAATTACGAACCTGTATCCATGTCAACATGCACCCGGTCCCAACATAACCCTCCAGGTTAGGACTTCCCAACACCTAGCCCTCCAGACTATGATTTTCAACACCATGCCTAATCCTCGATCAGGACTTAAACATAATCATAGTCATCAACCTAAACTTAAATCGGTGTCAACACCAAAACAACAATCGAGGCCAGACTACATCAACAGGGACCTCCAACTGGACTTTTGCTCGGCCTCCGAGAACTCGAATCTCGAGACGTCTGACCTCGACCCATCTCTACTTTTGTTCGCCATCCTCGCTCGGCAAAGACTCCGTTGCCCGATCCCCGACCAGGACTTAGTGCTCAGTCCCCCAGACCAAGACTTCGTGCCCAGCTTCACTCACCAAGACTTAGTCCAACCTAGCTTCACTTACTAGGACCCAACTTCACTCACCAGGATTCACTTCACCTAGCTTCACTCACTAGGATTTCCTTCACCTAGCTTCCCTTGCTAGGACCCGGCTTCACTCACTAGGATTTCCTTCACCTAGCTTCCCTTGCTAGGACCCGGCTTCACTCACTAGGATTTCTTTCACCAAAATCACTCCTTTGCTAGTCATTATGATCCTGACTAGACTTCCTCCAATCATCTAGTAAATATGATCTCACACCTCAAGTCCGGTGTGGTATAATCCCTTGGTCAAACTGACCAACCTGGGTTCTATTCACTCTGCCAAACATCAGATCCTGTTTGGCTTAACCCTTTGTCAAAGCTGATCAAACCTGGGTTTACCCTACCAAACATAAGGTCCTGTTTGGTTTAACCCTTGATCACTTTGACTAACCCTTACCTTGTCTAACATATATTGTTACTAACTTAAGTATATTGTTAAACATCGAAACCCCAGAGGATGACTGTTCATCACTGATGCATTTTGCACCAACAATCTCTACTTAGCCAATTTGATAATGAATTGTATTTAGGCTAAGTGCTCCCTCTTAAGGTCTCAAGTCAACTAATTTTCACAAATTTGAAATTTTAACAATTTGGTTGACTAACCCTAAATCCTCTAACCCTTGAGGATTGACTTTAGCACCCAATAGAAATGCTTCCTAATTGGGTTGACCAAATATTTCTTGAGAATCCATTTTCTATCTAGGGTTTTAGTTTTTTATTATCCTCTGGCAAGTAGGCAATGATAGATCATTTCATTGCTAGAATCACTATATCCTAAATCCATTTTCTTGAAATATGCTCTTTGGCTCTTAATAATCATGTCTAGGGTATTAGAGCCAATTTTAAATTTTATAAGGGCTTTACATAGGTTATCCACCTTTTCTATTAATTACTTATTTTCCTCTTCTAAACATGAATCATTTAAACTAAAATAAGAGGAAGTATTCATATCATTCATAAGTGTCATGGATTCTAGTTTCTCGTTAAGCATGCAAATTTCATTTTTCAAACACTTAATTTTCTTTCTAGCCTTAAACAAATCATCATTGGTGCTAGAATTTTTTTTACTAAAGTGGTATAGGTAGATTGTATACCTCACTTACCAAGACGTCCAAATCTGAAGATTGACCTCCCCCTTCACTTGAGCTCCCTTCTTCATCTTCACTTGAGCTCTTTTCATCTTCGGATGATGTGGAGGCTATGTCTTCAATTCTCATTAGGGCAAAATGAGATACGTGGTGTTCTTCTTCTTCCGATGACGAAGCATCATCCCATGTTACCTTTAAGTTTTGAACCTTCTTGCCTTTTTCTTTTGCTTTCTTCCTTTCATCCTTCTTCTTCTCTTCCTTCTTCTTCAAGAGTGGACAATCATCCTTTATAAGTCCTTCTTCATGGCAATTGTAGCATATGATCTTTCTTATTCTACTTTTGCTTCTTGAATTTTTCCTACCATGAGATTTGTTAGAAAAAAAAGTTTTAAATGCTTTCCTTATCTTCCTTACCATATACGCCTCTTAATCACTTTTTTTTTTACTAAAGTGGTATAGGTAGATTGTATACCTCACTTACCAAGACGTCCAAATCTGAAGATTGACCTCCCCCTTCACTTGAGCTCCCTTCTTCATCTTCACTTGAGCTCTTTTCATCTTCGGATGATGTGGAGGCTATGTCTTCAATTCTCATTAGGGCAAAATGAGATACGTGGTGTTCTTCTTCTTCCGATGACGAAGCATCATCCCATGTTACCTTTAAGTTTTGAACCTTCTTGCCTTTTTCTTTTGTTTTCTTCCTTTCATCCTTCTTCTTCTCTTCCTTCTTCTTCAAGAGTAGACAATCATTCTTTATATGTCCTTCTTCATGGCAATTGTAGCATATGATCTTTCTTATTCTACTTTTGCTTCTTGAATTTTTCCTACCATGAGATTTGTTAGAAAAAAAAGTTTTAAATGCTTTCCTTATCTTCCTTACCATATACGCCTCTTAATCACTATCCATTGAGGAGCTTGATTCTTCCGAATTAGATGATGATGAGTATGAAACATTCTTCTTGTCCTTCTTCTTCTTCCTCTCTTTCTCTACAATAAGATCTATACTCTTTTCTTTGGAAGAGACATTAGCTTATTCATGAAGTTTAAATTCACAAAATAATTCATCTAGCTTAACTAAAGAAAGACCCCTAGAGACTTTATAAGCATCAACTATTGAAGCTCATAAAGTGGTTCTAGGGAAAGATTGAAGCACATACCTCACTAGATCTCTATTTTCAATTTTCTCACATATCACATGAAGCTCATTGATGATTTCTTTAAATCTAGCGTGCAATTAACTTATGGTCTCATTTGTCTTCATGGTGAAGGATTGGAGTTGAGCCATCAAGAGGTCCTTCTTGGCTCTTCTTGATTCGTTCGATATTTCATTTAACTCAATGAGTTTTTCTCAAAGCTCTTTGGCGGAGTTGAATGGTCCGACGTTGTTCAATTGCTTCTTTGAAAGGCTACATTGTAGAGTTATTGCAGCCTTTGCATTTGCTCAAGCCTTCTTCATGATCTGTTTTGTCCAATTTTTGGTTGGGAGAGGTTCTCCCCTCTCATCCTTTAGCATCTCAAAACCATCTACAACACTAAATCAATTTTCAATATCATTCATTAAATAATACTCCATTCTACCTTTCCAATAAGTAAAATCGTTGCCGTCGAAGAACGGTGGTCGTCCGGTGCTATATCCCTCTTGAAACGCCATCTTGATATTTCGATTGACGGCGAGTTCTCTTGAAACGAACCGTGCTCTGATACCACTTGTTGGGACCTTTGCGTTTGCTATAGTGAGGGTGAATAGCTTTTCTTGGATGTTTCCTATAAAATGATAGCCAAAGCACAAAAGAAAGATATCCAAAAATAATTAACAATTAAGACAATGCTAACTCTCTTGATTTACTTGATCTCCACCTCCTTGAGGTGACTAAACCAACGATCCACACCCACACAATCAAGTCCACTATGTTCTTCTCCTTTTCAATCAAGCTTGAAGGTGGAGAAACCCTCACAAGATGATCTCTTCCTCTTTTATAAGATGGGACTTAGTGTATGAGGAAGAGAGTAGGCTTTGAAAGCTTTAGGCACTTAGAAGAGGATTTTTCAATCACAATTCGTAATCTCTTCGTGCCCCAAAGCTTCCTCTTAAATAGAGGAGAGAACTATTAACAAAACAGCTCAGCCCCAACACCAGTCGACTGGTGTCCATCCAACGGCTAAATTTCGAACGGACCAGTCGACTGATACCCATACCAGTCGACTGATCTTTCTATGAGTTTCCTCTCAGCACTGTCAGTCGACTGCTTCCCTTACCAGTTGACTGCCCAACTTACAAACTCACTCTCAACCTCTCCGGAGTCCATCCTTCGTGTATGCCTTGAAGTCCATTTCCTTGGCTTGTCCCTTGAAGTTCCCTCGGCTCTCGTCCCTCGGATGCACACACAAGCTCACTGCTTGTCTCCATGTCATCCTTCGTATATGCCTTTGAAGTCTACTTCCTCGGCTCGCCCTTTGAAGTCCTCTTCCTTCAGCTCTCGTCCCTCGGATGTTTCACTTCGTTGTTCCTCATGTGTAGTTCACCAAGTTCTACAAGACTCAAATACACACATCAAATCAATATGAAAACCTAACTTAATCATATTGGCACACACTTCAAAATCCATGATCTATCCGATCAAACTTAGGTTGATTGCACCAATACTTACACCTTAATCTTGTAATTCTTTGCTATCCCGTATTCAAACCTAAATCCGGATATCTTCCCCTATGTACCTTAGATTCCAAAGTCTCATACCATTGAGAAAAAATAATACGTTCAGGAACCATAAGAGTATAGGAGGACTTATAGAGATTGGAGTATCGAAACGAGGAAGAAGGATGGACGAGCAAGAGCAGAGAACTTTGAGGAGCAAAACTGTGATGAGTTCCTCTTGCTCTAACCATTTATAGAGGTCGCCCTAAGTCGGTTTGATGGATGAGTGACACATGGATCCCCGAGATTGGATGTTTGGTCTTCTCACAAATATTGGTGGGGCATCCTAGGTGAATAGTAGCCTACGCCGCAAAACGTTCGTGGTTCTCTCAAGGAATGGGTTCAAGATAGGAGACGGTTGAGGTGATGGGATGTTTGGGTAGTGTTGCATGAAATGTGGCGGCTGCTCGTTTGCCCCCAAGTACTCTCTCTCTCTCTCTCTCTCCTATGCCATTACTGCAGGGATACTCGTCATTAAGAGACTTCAAAGTGGGGCATACTTTATTATTAGTTGGCTGACGACAACTTTCTGGTGATTGAGCATGCCTTCTCGGGAATGAACCCTGTTTAAAATGATAATCATTCCTTATCTTTGGTGTGGTTTGGGGGCAAAAAGTATTTAATGCTCTGTCCCTTCTGTTAACTCTCTAACGTGTTCTATTTTTATGAGGTATAATTTGGGTTCAATTAGTCAGACAACTTCTTTCGATTGAACTTGAGGCGAGTCTCATGATAGGGTAGTCAACCACATGTCTCCACCTGCTGATTAGAAGGGCATTACGTGGTAATGGAATTTTAGCATTGTTAAACTCACTTCGTCGCATATCTTCCGGTCGGGAATCAGTTCCCGACCGAGAGGTTCTCCAAATCAGGTATGTTTAGTCTGCCTTGGAGGATATGCTGCTCCCGACCGGGATGTGTTGTTCTACGCTGCTCTCGGCCGGGATGTGTTGTTCCCGATCAGGATTCTTTCCCGATCGAGAAGTCAAACAGGCTCCAGGTAAGTTGATTGGACTGAGGGTGAGGGTGAGGATGAGTTCTCCCAATCCGATTAGAGGCTCTTCTGTTCTCATGAGGGGAGTTTATCCCTTATCAACTAAGGTATTAGGTGGCAACCAGTCATTAAGACCACAATTAATCCTTTTAATAGTGTCCGTTGTGTATTAAATAATAGATGAGAAACGACTCGGTGCTTTGATGGTATCATTTATTACGTAATTTGGGGACTGCAAAGATAACGGTTGAATTGAATACTAGGAGAACTTGAAAAAGAGAAAAATACAGAATAAAAAGGTAACGAAAGATATAGAAAAAGATTTGGATTCTCTCACTCTCATAATATATTACTTTTTCCTGTTTTTGATCCTTGGCTGACTTGAGCGTCGGAGTGGGATCGCCGGAACACTTTCCGGTGCCCTACTAACATTCTTTGGAGTTGTTTTCTCAGGTCATCTTCCTTGCATAGTGCACCCATCGCATCACCGACAATTGTCATCTTCCCCGTTAGTTTTCGGATCAGTTACTATAATCTTATCGATTGTAAGAGGTTTTTCCGCCTCAAAAATTTTTCGAAAAGGAAAAGATTTAGACGTGATTTTGTAGGAGCGATCCACTTAACGGATTATAGACCTTGGAGTAGTAATCATGGGGAATTATGAACCAAGTAAATATTTTATCTTGTGTCACTTGTTTTCTATTCTTTTATTCCACTGAATTCTGATGTCTTATTTTGAAAAATAAAATAAAATTTAAAAATACGAGTGATATTCATCCTCCCTTTCTATCACTATCTTGATCCTTCAAGTGGATCACTTTCGTAAAATACCACTAACATCCATAACACTAAAAGTTTTTCGATCTTTAAACTTAAAAGTGCTTCAATTTTACAAAATTTTAAACCAAAATGTACTCTAGTTTATAGATGAATCACAGTTTCGAACAGCCAATTCTGATCAACAGCTCGTTGACATTTAATCTTAATCCTCAAGACAGAGTTACAAAATATATATATATATATATATATATATATATATATATATATATATATATATATATATATATATATATATATATATATATATATATATATATATATATATATCTCAAAGTTGCTTACATATCCCCACGATTTAAAAAGAGTATTCTGCTTCATAGAAGCATCATCACGAGTACTTCCTTATAATATCTTGGGTTTCAGAATTTGTTTGGGGTTATCATCATGAATATCATTATCCTCGTTTAGATTTACTTTTCCATTCGAAATCGAGATGATAAATTTCTTTTTATTATAATTAGAGAATTAAAATCGAAAGTAATTGAGATTTCGAAATTAAAAGATGGGAGTAGAGAAGATTTATGAAAATGATGAAATAATCTTCTTAGTTAGAGAATTTGAAAAATCACGGATTACTAAATCTAGTCAATAAAAAAATATCAAATAATCTAAATTGTTAAAAAGATATGTACTTTCTTACTCTTCTTGAAATATAGTAAAACAACACTGTTGTTAATTATAAATAATTAACTAACACATTCGGATATCAATTTCTTACCATTTAGTTGGTTAAGATTTACTTTTCACCCAAGAGACCAAGGTTAACACGGTCAACATGTAACTAGCTCGTTAACCTTATTTTGGATTCAACCCATTGACTTGATTATGAACCTAACTCGTCGACAGGTCTAATAATTACTTACAAAAATTGAATAAATTATAATTACAAATTATTAGGAGCCAAATAAAAAATTTATATAATTTACAATTGCTGAAGTTAAAAATTAAACTTAATTGAATGGAAATATTTTTAATGTTTACGGAAGAGTGATTCAATAAATATAAATCTAAAAACATAAATATATTAACAATGTAATTAATTATTAAATAATCAATTAATTAAAAATTTATTATTATTATTAATTCGATTACTAAGTACGGTTTAAAATTTAAGCCTTGTCCTGTTGTACTAGGATCCTGCTTTGATTAATGTGTTACTTTTAGGGGACATTTGGTTCAAATTTGTTAATCGGAATGGTAATGAGATTCATTGAGGGGTCAAAGGGAAATGAGAATCATGATTCTATTGGTAGTGTTTGGTTCAAATCCTGAAATGAAAATTATTATCATTGATGATGTTTGGTTCAGTTTAACTTTAATAATAGGAATCCATAAAAATTTCAAAGTTACCTAAAATAATAGAATTATTACAAAATAGAGAAAATGAAATAAAATGAGTTGAGAGATAAATTAGAAAAATATAGAGAGAAATTATGAGAAGGTAAAAAAAGAAATTAGAAGAAAAAACAGGAGAAAATACAATAATAGAGAAAATAAAGATAAAAAGTAGAGAGAAAAAATAAGATAAGATAGATGTGATAAAAAAATAGAGAGAGAAATCATTAAAAAAATTATAGAGAGAAAAAATTATATAGAAAATGTAGAGAGAGAAAGTGATAGAAAATATAGAGAAAAGTAAAAAAATAAATATAGATAAATTATGATAAGTGAGGTAGAGAGAGAAAGTAATATTAAATATATAGAGAGAGAAAATGAGATGAGAGAGGTAGAGAGAGTGATATAGAAAATGTAGAGAGAGAAAGTAATATAGAAAATATAGAGAAAAAGTAAAAAATAAAGATAGATAAATTATAATAAGAGGATAGAGAGAGAAAGTGATATTGAAAATATATAGAGAGAGTGTGAGATAAGAGGGGCAGAGAGAGAAAGTGATATAGAAAATGTAGAGAGAGAAAGTGATATATGAAATATACAGAAAAAATAAAAAATTATGATAAATAAATTATGATAAGAGAGCTAGAGAGAGAAAATGATTAACAAAATATACAGAGATAGAATGAGATGAGAAAGGTAGAGAGAGAAAGTGATATAGAAAATATAGAGAGAGAAAGTGATATAGAAAATATAGAGAAAAAGTGAAAAATTAAGATAGATAAATTATAATAAGAGAGGTAGAAAGAGAAATTAATATTGAAAATATATAAAGAGAAAATGAGATCAGAAAGGTAGAGAGAGAAAATAATAGAAAATGTAGAGAGAGAATAGAATAAATTTGTAGAGAGAAATTTTAAAATGTAGAGAGAGAAAGTAAAATGAGATAATATAAAAAGAAATAGTAAAATATAAAATAAAAAATAAAAAAATGAGTGTTTTGGATATATAAAAAGGAAGGAATGATTAAGGAATTTGATTAATGAGGGGAAGTAGGGAATGAAAATGAGGGAATGATTCCTTTATTTTCATTCACACTTACCAAACAGTGTCAATGAGAATGATTACCATCCATTCCCTAATCCCTATTACCCTAAATCAAATGCCCCCTTAATCCACTTTAAGAACTCTTTAAAATTATGCCACTTTGAAATCATAGGTACCGGATCACACGGACATTAAATCAAAGAACATGTTCTTCTTACCCCGAGGTAATGATATGATAATTAAGACCTATCGATCAAAAGAATTTAAAATTTAAATCTCAATTATAATATGTTATAGAAGATTTTTTTTCTATGGTGAGAAGCAACAAATAAGAATATTATATCATCATTAACACTAAATCTATGGCTAGATTAATCGATTTAAAAAATTAAATATTGAATTACCAAAATAAAAAAATTCTTTAAGAGAATGTAACAACTTGTTGGATAAAGCAAAAGCTATGAACTAAAAATCTGCTTAAATACTATAGAAACAATATCATACAAAAATGACACGGAAATTTTAAAAAAAAATATGTTCACGGATTCAGTTTTTTTAAAAAAAAATATTAATAAAAATCAAAGTCTACAACACTATATTTGTTAAAAACAAAACATCAGATTAAATATTATAAATTTATTACAGATTTGACGATGATGTTTACAGCTAGCATAATTGTGCATAATCAGATCTTTACATTTGATATCGTGCCATGAATAATATTATTACGATGCAATAGATGACAGAACACAGGCACACTTGAGATCCTTCTTCATGGATGCATTGGTGATAATCAAACAGATTCTGTAGGTCTCTTCTAGTTGCCTGACACGGCATCATCTTCTATCTGTCAATGAAGTATTTGAAGGATGTTGAAGAATCTAACCACTAATAAAACTCGCATAAGAAAATAAGTGTAGCATCAAACCCTTGCTTGTCAAACACTCAATAACTAAGTGCAATAATATAAGTGATACTTTATGAACTTGGTAAAGATAAAATGTGAATGTTGAATTTGTTTGAGTGCATGTTTGCACTTGTGTGTGCCATTTACGTCCGTGCATGCGCATGTGTAAGCGGGCATGCATATGAATCAAGCATGTCAAAGTGTCGAGAAGCGAGCACAGGAAATACTTGATACTACGCAAACTTGATAGGTTTGAAGAATGAATGTTGAACTTGCGTGTACATGCGTGTGCTTTAGGCAAGTCAATGTGTAAAGGAAATATCTTTAAGTATCTCAGAGAATACAGACACTCAATAGGATAGTCGTAATACAACTGATAATATATAAACTTGGCAAGATAGAATCACGCCCTTATATTCTCATGCACGTGCATACATGCATGCACGTGCACAAGTGCATGCGCAAAGGAGGTACCTTCAATCATGTCAAAGTGTGAAGAAAATACCCACACCTGCTTGTCAAACACTCGAGGTACAGTAACCCAAGTGATATTGGATGAACTTGGTAAGACAGAAGCGTGAACATTGAACTCTCTTGTGCATGTGTGAGAAAGAAAGAATGGAGCTTCTCACACTGTTTGTCAAAAACTCAATAGAAAAACACAGTAATGTATTTATGTGTTTGTATAAATGTTGAACTCTCTCATCCATGTGTGAAACAAGGTGGAATTTCCGGCACCTACTAGTTGGACGTTATATGAACTTGGTAGATAGACATTGTGTGTGCATGCCCACCAGCGTGTGAATGTATGTAATGCCCAAGACTCTCATGCACAAGAGTGTGTCCAACATAATGGGGAGCCACTCACTTCGTTAAACACTCACGAGGAGTGCACAATAACATAAATGATGAATTCTTGTGTAGACTTGCAAATGAAAGCCTGAATGTCTGTATGTCTTTCAACTTTCTAGTAGACTTGTAAAAAGTATATAACTACTAGAAAAAATGATTGTGTTAAACCATACTGGGCTACAATGGTCAGGACATATTGCATGAAATTCATGCTTCTTTGTAAATGTAAGAACCATGCTATGATACTATGGAGATGACATGGATAGCATGGCATCTTTCTTGGTTTGCTGCAATGTAAATTGACAATTTAGATCATGTGGAATATGATCTCCAAGATTCAATTTGGTACCTGAACAGAAGCTAGGAAATTCACAACAACTTTAGCCAGCTCTTCCTGATATTTGGTGTAACAATGGTCGGCGCCTTCAATGATGTGCAGCTTGTGGTTGGGTATCAATTTTGCAATTTCATAGGCATCTTCTACAGGAATGATTTCGTCAGCTGAGCCATGAACTGTGAAGATCCTAAAATAAACAATGAAGCCAGACTTGCATGACAAATCTAAACAAAATAAGTTCCATTGCTAAATAAGAATTGTATCGGTGAGCAATGAGGAAGGTATTTAATACAATTGGATAAACTTTATCACTTAAAGAGTTTTTGGCTTCTTTTGGAATTTAAATATAATAATCTAATAGGACATTGTAGTTAGGTAACATGTGATTGAACCTGATCAACTTTAGCCTAGTAAATAATCTGTCTGTAAGATTGTGATTCTAGGACCAGCAATATCAACTAATATCCTTTATCATGCATTGTAGTATAAAAAGTGGTTACAGGTAGTTCATCTTGAGCAAACACAAAAATTGATTGGCTTTGCTAATTGCTAGATTGAGTTAATCTTACCAGATATTAATAGTTATTATATGAAAGGTTATAAGTCCGTGTTGTCTTCAATGTAAAACCATACTTGTCCATGGCTCTATCTCAAGAAGTCAATAAGTGATAATATAAATTGGCAAACTCTTGATTCAAAAATAAAAGCACTTGGCTAACTGACTAAAGTCTAATGTAAGAATGGTTCTGGTCCTTCAAACACTCTAAGCCTCCAGGTGAGATGACTAAGGAAAAACACTCACCCAGAGAGGTGCCTGATTTGAGCTCCTACTAATAACACTGCTAGTTAACACAGATTGCCTAAAAATACAACAACAAAAAAAGGTGCAAAATGACTGGTCAACCAATAAACAAATGGCCAGAAAGGAATTGATGACATAGAAGCATATATAGTACACATCAAGTTAACATACGGTTTGTTCTATAGGTTAAAAGCATGGTCAAATTAAGTTCACATGACGTGCTAAACACCACAACAGAAAACAGTGGCGGTGCATTTGTTAGTCCATCTGAAATGTTGGCTAAACTCTTGCAAAAATGAAGTCCATTTACTGAGGCTAAAGAATAAAATGTTAACTTGATAAAATGTGCTTGATTACTTAAATGCGGAGCAAGAGGAAGCAGCAACCTGCACTTCTTATCAATTGAGAGGCATGCTGCATGCATATCAATACTTAGTCTGTCCATTAGACTTTGTTCAGTTACTCTGAATGCAAATTCACCTGCAATATATTCAAATTGAAGTCAGTTAACAGCAAAACCAAGTAGAAAAAAAAACAAAGAGTTGAAGAAGAAAAACCTCCCAAGTGTATGCCAGAAAGTCTTTGAATATATCATTGTTGAATACTTTCACATATAAGATCGTTAATTGTAGGGAACATGATTGATTTAGATTAGCTTGATTATAGGGATAAGATCCTTAATTGTAGGGATCATGATTAGCTTGATTATAGGGATTAAGTGATAGACATATCATAATTATAGGATCCTCTTTCCCTCTTTATGTATATAAATATCTACATGTATTCCTATTATAGTGTTGGAAAATAAATCACCTCTTTCTCTTTTACATGGTATCAGAGCAAGTTCTCTTTCTCTGACTTTTTTTTTCTGCCGCCACTACTATTGTTGTGCCTCCTGCTACTACGACGCCCCTTACTGCCGATTTCAACGTCGACATCCTTTGCTGTCGATTTTGGTGTCGACGTCCTTTGCAGCCAATTTTGATGCCAACGTCCCTTGCTACCGCGGTTGTGGCTGCCGCTGCCTGCTGCTGGATCAACCAACACTTCTCTAATCTGCTACTACTCAGGTTCTACCTCTGATTTCCCTTGGTAGAGCCTTGAAACCAATTTTTCCTCATCTTCGGTAATGGCTACTCGCGGTAATGGATTCTTTCAGGATCGTAATAGTAGTCACGGTGGTGGTCGTGGAACTGATACCACCAAGTATAGCCATTCGTGTGTTCATTGTGGTCGTCCCAACCATGCCTCCAAGAAGTATTGGGTGAAGTTTGGTATATCTGACTAGGCTAATAATGCATCTACCAAACTATCGACTCCATCACCAAACACTGGCAATCATGAAGATATAATCTACATTTGTCGTACTGATTATGAGAAATTCCTTCGCTCTTCACATGAAGAGGATAATTGGTAGAGGACATGAGAGTAATGGCCTACACTACCTAGATTCGGTTACACTTGTAAGTTCCCGGACACTCTCCTTATCAATGGCATTGTTGTCTAGGTCACCCATCTTCTTCCGCTCTCAAAAGTTTAGTTCCCGTTCTGTCTACTGATTTCCAATGCGAATCCTGAATCCTGTGAGTTTGGCAAATACCATCGTACTTCTTTTCCTTCTAGAGTTGATAAACGTAGTTCTTGTCTTACAAATCTCTTTTCTCTGTGTCCCCTCGCATATTTGGTTGTGTTTGTTTTGTTCATAATTTTATTTCTGGCTTGGATAAATTATCTCCCTGCTCTATTAAATGCATCCTGCTTGGATATTCTCGCACACAAAAAAGATATCGTTGTCTTGATCCACTCACAAAACGTAATTACACCTGTGCTGATGTCATGTTTTTTGAGTCCCAACCATACTTTTCCCCTGTATAACTCAGTCACGTGATACATTAGTGCCTCCTCCATTACCTATCCCATCATCCGTCTCCCACTACAGATGCTCTGTCCCCTAAACTATTAAGGTGTATAAGAGGCGTGCTCGGTCAAAACCAGATTCATGTCTCTCATATCCTCTTCCTGCAGCTCCTGATGCTTCTCGCCCCTACTCATCCTTTGTTTAATCATATCTCGTTTGAATACCTTGGTCCTGTGTTTCGAGCTTTTGTTGTTTCTTTATCATCTACAGAAATTCCAACTTCCTACTCTGAGGCTTATCAACACTCGGCTTGGCGAACAACAATGGATGTGGAAATGTCTGCCCTTATCTCTCGTGGTACTTGGGAGTTGGTGGTTGCACCACCTTCTGTTGATATTGTTGCCTGTCGTTAGGTATTTATTCTGAAATTTAAAGTTGACGGTACTATTGATCGATACAAAGCTCGTCTGATAGGCAAAGGATTTACATAGACTTATGGTGTTGATTACTTTGAGACGTTCTCTCCTAGTGCTTGCCTGAATTCTATTAGTATTAGCGATATAAATATATATCTTAATTTGTATTTTACCTAAAATACAAATTACTTCCTAGAATAGAATCTTAATTTATTTCCTAGAATAGACCTCTAACTTTGTATATAAATAGGTCTATTTATTTCCTAGAATAGATCCCTAACTTTGTATATAAATAGACCTTACATCTTGTAACTTTTGTGTATTGAGAATTCTCTTATTGTAACATGGTATCAGATCATTATGTTTCCGCCGCCACTTCTCCTCTCACTTTTTCCCTTTTTTTCTTTTGGCGCTTTACACGATTTATTTTCTCCCCTTCTCTTTCGACGCTTCACCTCTTCGTGCGAACCCATCGCCAGGATTTGCTTCATTACCGATAGCTGCTTCTCGCCACAAGTAGTCTGTGATTGCTTCCTCTTCGCAGATACTTCCTAAAACAGTCTTCTTCTGCTTATCCACTTGATAGTAGCAGGGTGACTTCCTCCAAGAGGTTGGTTCATGCTCTATTGCTGTGTTTTCTCGTGTCCTGCTTCGTGGCTGTTGGCGTATGCAACATAGTTGTGCTCTCTTCTGTTGAAGTGTTTATGCTTATCTTGTTGCTGCGTTTTGTCTTTCTGGCACAAGCTTCAAATCTGGTGTTGCTCTTCTTTCCTTCTTGTTCGCCTCCCTATTTGCAAAGTAAGTTGTTGTCGTGTTTGGTTTGAATCTTCCTTTGGATTCTTCTTTTATTTCATTTCTATGGCTGAAAATAAAACTTCCATTATAACGGATGTGGTGCCTATAATGTCTAAGATCACGGATTATAAGTTAAATGGTTCAAACTATTTATATTGGAGTAAGACCGTTCGTCTTTATCTACGGAGTATTGATAAAGATAATCATTTGACCGATAACCCTCCTCAAGATGATTTGAAGCAAAAATGGCTTAGAGAGGATGCTCGCTTGTTTCTTCAGATTCAGAATTGTATTGATAATGAGGTAATTGGTTTAATCAATCACTATGAATTTGTTAAAGAATTAATGGATTATCTAGAATTTCTGTATTCTGGAAAAGGGAATCTCACTCGCATATATGAGGTTTGCAAAGTTTTTTACTGTGTGGAAAAACAAGATCAACCACTGATTAATTATTTTATAGCTTTCAAAAAGACATATGTAATATGTTGCTGCCCTTTAGCCCTAATGTAAAGGTTCAACAACGCCAACGGGAGCAGATGACTGTCATGAGCTTCCTTGCTGACTTATCTCCTGACTTCGAGTCCGCTAAATCACAAATTCTCTCTGGATCTGAGGTCACCTCATTACAAGATATGCTTAGCCGCATTCTCCGTATAGAAAATACCACACCTGTTCCACTTAGTGGTGCTTTGGTAAGTTGCAATACTAATTATGTGCTAAAAAAATCAACTATTCACAGTGGAAACAAAGGAGACTCACAAGATTTTGAAACTCGGACGTCAAATTCTAGTGGTATTATATGCAACTATTGTCGTAAGTTGGGTCATATAAAGTTTGAGTGCAGAAAACTTTAGTACAAGAATCAACAAAAACACCTGGCTCATATTGCATCTACTAATGATACCCCTGATAAATCAGTTCTTATCTCTGCAGAGGAATTTGCCAAGTTCTCTCAATATCAGGAATCACTTAAGTCTTCATCTTCCTTTGTCACTGCTATTGTTAATTCAGGTAATCACAACACATGTCTTGTTTCGTCATCCTCTAAGTGGGTCATTGATTTTAGTGTCATGGATCATATGACAGGTAATTCTAGTCTCTTTTCTACTTTTTCACACAAATCTAACACTCCTATCGTTACTTTGGCTGATGGATCTTCATCTTGTGTTCGTGGGTCTAACACTATCAATCCTACTCCTTTATTTTTCTTATCCTCTGTCTTACATTTACCCAATTTATCTTTTAATTTGCTCTTTGTTAGTTAATTAACTCGTAATCTTAACTGTTGTATCTCATTTTTTTCCGATCATTGTTTATTTCAAGATCTTTTGACAAAGAAGATTATTGGTAAAGGACATGAATCTGGAAGTCTCTAGATTCTTGATGCACCTGTCTCAAGATCCTTCGCTTGCTCGAGTGTAACTACTCATTTCGAGGCTCATTGTAGGTTAGGACATCCATCTCTTCCTTCGCTCAAGAAACTTTGTCCACAATATAGTAGAGTGTCTTCATTAGATTGTGAGTCATGTCAGTTTGCAAAGCATCACTGTCTTAATTCCAGTCCAACAATAAATAAACGTGTTATTATACCTTTTGAGTTGGTTCATTCCGATATTTGGGGTCCTTGTCCTATTTTGTCTAAATCAGGTTTTAGGTATTTTGTCACTTTTGTGGATGATTATTCTCGTGTATCTTGATTATATTTAATGAAAAATCATTCTGAGTTATTTTCTCTATTTTATACATTTTGTGTCGAGATTAAGACTCAATTCAATACGTCCATCCGTACTCTACGAAGTGATAATGCCAAGGAATATACATCTAGTCTATTTAAAACTTATATAAGTCAGAATAGTATGCTTCATGAAACCTCTTATGATGATACTCCATCCCAAAATGGCGTGGTTGAGTGTAAGAACAGACATCTTCTTGAGACTGCACGGACCCTATTATTTCAAATGAATGTTCCCAAGTCTTTTTGGGCAGATGCGGCTTCTACGTCATGTTTTCTCATTAACTGCATGCCTTCATCTGTTCTTCATGGTGAGATTCCTTATAAAATTTTGTTTCCCAATAAGTCGTTGTATCCTGTCAATCCTAAAATATTTGGTAGTACTTGTTTTGTTCGGGATGTTCGTTCACATGTCACTAAATTAGATCTCAAGTCTTTAAAGTGTATCTTCCTTGGTTATTCTCGTCTTCAGAAAGGTTATAGGTGTTATTGTCCCAGTATTAACAAATATCTTGTCTCAATTGATGTCACCTTCATGGAAGACAGACCTTATTTCCCATCCTCACTTATCCCGACTTCTCAAAAGGAAGATGATGATTTATTGGTATATTCTATCACAACCTCTACACCTGTTTCGGAACCGGCTCTGATTAAACCTCCTATTATTCAAGTGTACTCCAGGGGTCAACCTCTTGATTCATGTCCTGCACCTACTACTTCGTCATCAGATCTAACTTCGAGTGATAATCTTCCTATTGTATTACGTAAAGGTAAACACCAATGTACTTATCCTATTTCTTCTTTTGTTTCTTACAACGGCTTGACATCTTCTTCTTGCTCTTTTATTGCTTCACTTGACTCTATTTCTATTCCTAAAAATGTCCGTGAGGTCTTATCTCATCCTGGTTGGAGAATGCAATGATAGAGAAAATGAAAGCCTTAGATGATAATTATACTTGGGACTTGGTTGATCTACCTTCAGAAAAACGAGCTATTGGATGCAAATGAGTATTCACAGTTAAAATCAATCCAGATGGGTCAATTGCAAGACTAAAAGCTCGTCTTGTTGCTAAGAGTTATGCTCAAACCTATGGTGTGGAATATTCTGAAACTTTTTCCCCTGTTGCAAAGTTAGCATCTATTCGATTATTTATTTCATTGGCTGTTACTCATCATTGGTCTTTACATCAACTCGATATCAAGAATGTTTTTCTTCATGGTGATCTTCAAGAGAAGGTGTATATGGAGCAACCTCCTAGTTTTGTTGCTTAGGGGGAGATGGGGTGAGTTTGTCGTCTTCAAAATTCTTTGTATGGTTTGAAACAAAATCCTCGTGCTTGATTTGAAAAATTTAGTCAAGTTATTGAAAAATTTGGTATGACGAAAAGCAAGTCTGATCATTCTGTGTTCTACAAGCAATCAAGGGCGAGTATTATTCTATTAGTTGTGTATGTGGATGATGTTGTTATTACTGAAAATGATACTACGGGAATTTCATCTCTCAAATCTTTCATTCTTAGTCAGTTTCATATAAAAGACTTAGGGGTGCTAAAGTATTTCTTAGGTGTTGAAGTTATGAGAAGTAAAAAAGGTATATTTCTATTTCAGAGAAAATATATTCTTGACTTATTAACTGAGACAGGAAAATTAGGGGCAAAACCTTGTAATACTCCAATAACTCAAAACGTGAATCTCATAGTAGATGGAGAACTATTTGAACATCCAAAGAGATATAGAAGGTTAGTTGGGAAGTTGAATTATCTTACTGTGACACGTCCAGATATTGTATATTCGTTAGTGTCATTAGTCAGTTTATGTCATCTCCAATAGTTCATCATTGGGCAACGCTAGAGCAAATTTTGTGTTACTTGAAGGAGCACCCGGACAAGGTATCGTATATCAAAATCATGGGCCCACTCATATTGAATGTTTTTCAAATGCAGATTGGGCAGGTTCTAAAATGGATAGAAGGTCTACTTCAGGTTATTGTATTTTCGTTAGAGAAAATTTAGTTTTATGGAAGAGTAAAAAATAAAACGTTGTATCACGGTCCTGTGTAGAGTCAGAATATAGGGCTATGGCACAGTCTGTGTGTGAAATAATGTGGATATATCAACTATTGACTGAAGTAGGATTTAAAATTTCAGTACTAGCAAACCTGTGGTGTGATAATCAAGTTGTTATTCACATTGCATTAAATCCTGTGCTTCATAAGCTAACTAAGCACATTGAAATTGATTGTCATTTTGTTCGTGAAAAAATTCAACGAGGCTTGATCACTACAGGATATGTAAAAATTGGAGAACAACTAGGGGACATCTTCACAAAAGCTTTAAATGGGGTCCGAATTGATTATCTTTGTAACAAATTGGCATGATTAATATCTATGCCCCAACTTGAGGGGGAGTATTAGCTATATTAATATATATCCTAATTTGTATTTTACCTAAAATACAAATTACTCCCTAGAATAGAATCTTAATTTATTTCCTAAAATATACCTCTAACTTTGTATATAAATAAGTCTATTTATTTCCTAGAATAGATCCCTAACTTTGTATATAAATAGGCCTTACATCTTGTAACTTTTGTGTATTAAGAATTCTCTTATTGTAACAAATTCTATTCTCCTTGGCTGTCAATCAATCTTGGTCGATGTATTAGCTAGATGTGAAGAATGCTTTTCTTTATGGCGATTTGCATGAGACCGTGTTTATGGAGTAACCTCCAGGGAATGTTGCTCAAGGGGAGAATGCTACTATGGTTTGCATATTGAAAAAGATTATTTATGGTCTTAAACAAAGCCCCAGAGCTTGGTTTGATAAATTCAATAATATAATCAGTGTTGGCCTCAAACAGTGCAAATCGGATCATTCTGTGTTTGTATGACAAAGCACAAATGGGATTATCGTGCTTATGGTTTATGTTGATGACATCCTAATATCCAACAATGATATAGGTGGGATAGACGAAACTAAGAAGTATTTGTAGCAACACTTTGTGACAAAGGATATGGGGCGTCCTAAGTATTTCTTGGGAATTGAAATTACTCACAACAAGTCTAGAGTTTCATTATGCCAACGGAAATATGCTACCGATTTACTCAAAGAAATCGGATTGCTTGGAACGAAGTCAGTTGATACTCCTATGGATATCAATTCAAGTATTCAGGATGATACTGGAGAATTCTTTGAGGATAAGGAAAAATACAAACTGCTTGTTGGGAAACTCATCTACTTAACAATAACGAGACCTGACATCTCCTTTGCAGTTGGAATAGTCAGTCGATTGATGGATAATCCGAAGCAAGTTCACTACGATGCCGCGATCAGGATACTTAAGTGCATTAAGAAATCTCCAAGAAAAAGGTTGTCATTTAAGAGAAATTGGTATCTAAAGATCGAAGGTTATTCTGATGTTGACTATGTTGGATCTAAGACCGACACGGTCCACTTCTGGGTATTGCACTTATGTAGGGAGAAATCTAATAACATGGCGAAGTAAGAAACAAATTATTGTTGCTAGGTCGACTGTCGAAGTCGAGTACAGAGTCATGGCTCACACTATAAAAGAGATGTTATGGCTGAAGAAATAGGGTTCACCTACAATGAACCACTGCCAATGTACTATGATAATCAAGTCGCTATTCACATTGCTAGTAACCCAATTTTTCATGAGAGGACTAAACATATTGAGGTTGACTATCACTTTATTCACGAGTGTGTAATAAGTCAAAAAATTACCACTCTATTTACATCATTGTCCAACCAAGTTGTTGATGTATTATTCACTAAAGCATTAGGAGGAAAACGATTCTCAGAATTTTGTAACACGCTGAATATGATTGACATATGCTCTAACTTAAGGGGGAGTATTGAATACTTTCACAGATAAGATCCTTAATTGTAGGGATCATGATTGATTTAGATTAGCTTAATTATAGGGATAAGATCCTTAATTGTAAGGCTCATGATTAGCTTGATTATAGGGATTAAGTGATAGGCATATCATAATTATAGGATCCTATTTCCCTCCTTATGTATATAAATACCTACATGTATTTATATTATAGTATTGAAAAATAAATTATTTCTTTCTCTTTTACAATTATCATCTTTTATTAAGTGATCTCTAGCATGTTACCTTAAAAGCAAACAATCATCTTCAAAAGTAACATGCTCATATTGAGATAGGAGCTAAAGAGGATCATTGTGTAGCAAATTTCATTATCATTTTAACTTACACCAAACAAAAATTTCCTATGGCCATTACCCTGGATCAGTAAGGCCAACATGGGCTTCAATATACCTTTGAATGACTGAAGTCCTACAACAACATATTTCAAATTATTATCAATTTTCACCGAGATTTACATTATTCCTGAACTTCACATAAATTTAAGATGAGATGCCTTTCTATTAGCATTCTCAATGATGAGAAGTGGGAAGAGACAAAACCAGAACAACTTATTTGAGCTACATTCCAAAATTTGGGATATCGTAAATGACCAAATTTAAACAATAATCATAAATAAGAATTAATTGACAAAGAACGTGCTTACTCTTAAAAGTAATAATCAGTAACCTAACCAAAACTTTTATAGACCATCTTCAGCTTACCATTTTTGTCCATGACATCAATGAAACCATCTCTTTTAATTCTTAGAAGATAATCTTCACCCAAGACATTTTCAATTCCTCTTTTTAAGTCAAAGCGACCAGAAAGATTTATGACTGTATGAGCATCTGCATACTTAGATGCATATAAGAGCACCACATCTCCCCCTGTAAGAACCAATTCCAGTTAGAGTCAGACATAAACGTGGAGGCATAACTGTTCTACATGAAACTGTATATAAATTGATGCAAGAGTCAACTTCAGATTCTTCAGTAAAAAAGTTGGCCAAGTAAATATCATTATGGATACTAGGAAGACAACATTGTGTCAACAAAATTCAACATGAAAGACATATATTAAAGCTTGACAATAGGTGAAAAACTAAAATAGACTTAATAGTCACATGTGCAACGAGCATCTACCTTTACTATGGCCAACAACAGCACTTGTTTCATAATCTTTCTCAGAAAAGTAGAGGAGTACAGAATGTAAATCTTCAACTTCTTTCCAGTAGTTGCCATACTCAAAGGTTCCTTCACTCTCACTGGAAATATAAATAGCATCATCAGTATGTGACCAAATCAATGTAAAATGGTTGCATGAATGTCATGAAAAGACACGTGAGAATCTAGAGTAAGACAGAAGTTTAGCATGGATCATAGTGTCCATCGAAAAAATTTCCCAGGATTGACAAGAAACCTGAAATCTTATAGTGGTTCATCTAGTTTTTTGGAGCATAAGTAGAAGAAGACTAAAGTATAACTACTAAGAAGAGAATGAATAATTAATTAAATTTATATATTAGGTATTGAGATGAATAGACAAAATAGAAATTGATCAAATATAGTTTTTATCCTAGGAAAAAGATGATTATAAAATAAAAAGAAAGCACCACATCAAATTTATGATAGAATCAGGTGCCCAACATCTTGACTAGTATCAAATAATCTTACACTTAGTCAAGCCACAAAAGTGGATGGGATTCAGGATAAAATTCTATTGGTGCAATAATGCCTCAAGTGGTCGAGTCCACATACTGTTGATATGTTTAGCAAAGGTTGGTGCACTCAAACTCCAAGTGGCTGAGTCCGCCCATATGGTTTTAATATGTTTGGCAAAGGCCTAAGTTAGGTGATATTATTGTTGCTAATGTTGTGTGTCAAGTGTGCACATGCAAGTTACTGGACATCGACATTACAGGTGCACAGATGAATGAAGAACAAATGGTCGAGGTTGACCATACATTTGGAAAAGGAGAAGCCTATCTAGTGTTGGCAAATAAGGAAATCCAGAAGGCCCAAAGGCAAGGCCTCCTAGTAGATGTAAATTCTGATAGATTAAGGACAATTGGAAACCTAGGAGACAAAAAGTTTCAATAGGTCGAAGAGACCAAATACCATATCTAGTAGATGAGCAGTCCTGATAGGTTAAGAACGATTAAATACTTGCACATGAGAAGTCTCGGTAGGTCACAGAAGCCCGAACAATAGATGAGAAGTCCCGATAGGTTAAGAACAACAGAACAGCTAGCAAATGAGAAGTCTGATAGGTCAAGGACTTATATTCTTGCACACGAGAAATCCCAGAGGTAAAATCTCTTAGCATGTGAGCTGTAAGAGACTAAGAGTGACCTCTATTTAGGCATAGTGAAGAACTTTTACTTAGGTGAAGTCTTGAACAAGGAATAGGTATTCGAGGTTAATGTGACAACTAGTCGACTAATATGGTTAGTCGACTAGGAAGTCAACTGTCAACTGAAAGGGACTCATAAATATTTTTTTTTTAATTTTGAGCCGAGTTGAATGGATGACAGTTCAATCAATTGATGCCCAAATAGTCGACTACGTTGTTGACCATAGATGCATTTCTTGTGTCTACAATAGGCGACTACTCAAGATCAAAGAGTCTTCCACTGTTGCTTTTAATGAATATACTCAAATGTATCTCAAATACTCCCCATGGACAAGGACATAATGGAGGAAACAAGCAAGATAGGTAAAAGAAATCCACTCATAAAAGGCACATCTCGGGGGAGTAAAGGGTGAGTCAAAAAGTGAACCAAGCGAGAGGACAAGGTAGATAATCTAGAGAGACGACTTAACAAAATAGGACTCACAAGGCAAGTGCATTTCATTCAATTGAGCAAGTGGTGGGAGATATCTCCTACAAGATAAGAACTCGTTCTTTTCATAAACATAAATTCTAGACTAGCAGCTATCTCCCAAATTAAGACAAAGACAATAGATAAGGCGTTACTTGAGTCAGATTAATTAGTAGCAATGCAAGAGTAATTAGCTCAATTTGAGAGTAGTGTGTCAAAGCTAATTGCAAGACTCGAAGATTGCTTAATTAACACTTGTTGGGTTTCTAGGAATAAAATGGATGAAAATGGATCCACAGATCAAACCAAGGCTAGACTAATGGCCCAAAGTTTCAACCAAGTAGAAGCATTGGATTACGACAAGCCTGTGGCTTGTTTACAATACATTTAAATGCTTTTAGCTTTTGCAAGGTTTAAAAGCTTTTTTTAGTTTAGCAATGGATGTTTTTCAAAAAATATTATTAAAGAAGAGCTTTATGTTGAACAACCTCCTGGTTTAGAGCATTTTATCTTTCTAAACATGTTTCAAGTTGAAAAGGGCATTAGATAGTGTGAAACAAGTGCTAGAATGAAAGATTATCTAATTTCCTTATTTTTAAAGATTGTGGACGTGGTAGAGTCAATCTACAACTATAAAAATAATAGTTTCATTGCTCAAGTTTATGTAGATTTCATAATTTTGACTCTACTAACAAAACGTTTTGAATGAGCCCCCACCCATGGAGAGTGAGTTTGAGATGAGCCTTGTAGAAAAATTCAACTTCTTCTTGGGACTTTAAATCAAACAAAACAAGGAATTTATGTCCACAAAGACAAGTGCACTAAAGGCATCATCTTTGGAATGGATAGCACCAAGGAGTTGACAACATCGATGGATAATTTCACGTATTTTAGAAGTTTAATTGGAAGCTTGCTCTATCTCATGATCAATCTACTCAACATACTCTTCTCCCTAGTTTATGTGCAAGGTTCAAATCCTCTCCTAAAGAAGTGATCGATAAGAGAATCCAGAGGTATTCCATGAGAACTCTTATCACGAATCTTTGTTATATCCAATGACCGGTTCACTAAATCTAGTAGGTTGCACCAACTTCACTTATTCAAGTTGCAAGTTGGATACCAAAAGCACAAGTGGAGGTTGTCAATTTCTTAACTCTTCTTTTAAAAGTCGGACTCAACGAAAGCAACATCACATCGTATTATCTTCAACCAAGATGGAATATGTGGCTATGGTAGCATTATCTTGGACTAAGACAGAGTAAGTGGCTAGAGGTTAAAGTTAGATTCATATTATTGTTACTAATATTGTATGTCAAGTATGCAGGTTAATTAACATTGACATCACATGTGCAATGGATGAAATAAAAGTGGGTTGCGATTAACCATACATTTACCAAAAAAGGAAAGTTGATATATGATTGTAGATCAAATGGGTGGAGATAAGAAAGTCCAACATGTGTTGGTAGATGAGGAATACCTAGAGGCCTTGTACAGATGTAAAGTCCCAGTATATTGAGGACGATTAGATACATGCAAACGACAAGTCCTCGTAGGTTGAGGACGACGAGATATATACATTGACGAAGTCTTAGTAGGTAAAGGACCAGTATATTGAGGATGATTAGATACAAACAAACGAAAAGTCCTTATAGGTTGAGGACGACGAGATATATACATAGAAGAAGTCTTAGTAGGTAAAGGACGACTGAATACTTGTAGATGAAAAGTCCTGGTAGGTCTAGGACAAATACATGTGCACAAGAAGTCTCATGATGCACGTAGTTAAGCATGTTTTTATGCGCTTATTGACGCTCATTCACTTGTTTTCCATGGTTGTAATCTATGTTGTCATGCTCCATTTTTATCATTTTATTAGCATGTGTACTCTCTTTTGTTCGGAGATCTACTCCCTACTTGTTTTGATTGACAGAACGTGATATGGAGCAAAAATGGAGCAAAACGAAGCAAGACTGACATCGGAGCAAGCTAGAAGCCTAGTTGTGCCAATTGGCATGGTTGTGTGCCTCCACAAGAGTTCCACCAGCATGGAACGTGTCATATGGCACAGTCGTGTGGTTCCCCAAGGAGCCACCTTCTACGTGCCATCACGACCGTGTGGCTCTTCCCGAGAGCCACCCCTCCATGGTCGTGCATATGGCACAACCGTGTGGCTCCCCAGGGAGCCACCTTCCACGTGTCATCACAACCATGTGTCTCTCCCTGAGAGCCACCCCTCCATGTCGTGCCATATAAACGGCCATGTGGCTCCCCAAGGAGCCACGTTCCATGTGCTACCGTGTGGCTCTCCCTAAGAGCCACCCCTCCATGGTCATGCTATATGGCACGATCGTGTGGTTCCCCAAGGAGCCACCTTCCACGTGCCATCACAACCGTGCGGCTCTCCCAGAGAGCCACCCCTCCATGGTCATGCCATATGGCACAGACGTGTGGCTCTCCACAAGAGCCACCCTCGCATGGCCATGCTATATGGCACGGTCGTGCCACCTAGAGCCCAAGGAGCACACGCCCAGTGCCCAGGCTGTGCAAATCTACACAACCATGGCTCCCCATTCGCCAGCTGCATGGGCATGGTCATGCTTGGAAGCAGGGGGATCGTGCCTCCCCCCCCCCCCCCCCCCCCCCTCACCTACCACCTATAAAAGGGGAAACCTTCCCCTTTTCTTAGGAAGGAAGTTTCTCCCATGGAGATGTTGGGGCAATCGGCCCTGAGGTGATCTGGAGGATCATGATATTTTGATGTGTGGGCAATATGGTTAAGTTAGGGTTTGTGTTGTTCTCATATGTGTACATGGGTGTGCAGGTGTACAGGTAGGTGTACAGGTACACATGAACTTGGTTGACGTCTTCAGGTGAAGGATGGCATGGAGGTAAGCTGGAGGCTTACGTGCGCATCTGAGGGACCGTTGGGTAGCAGGGATGATGAGCCGAGGGACGCGGACTTCAAGGGTACGTGAAGGGTGGCATGAAGGCAAGCTGGAGGCTTGCGTGCGCATCCGAGGGACGAGGGCCGAAGATGAAGAGGGCGTGAAGGCAACAGTCAAGGCTGCTGGTGAAGAGTCAACTGGGTTGTGAGAGTCTGAGTATGTGGGCTTGTACTCAGGGGTTAAGCCTGGAGGATTTGAGTGCAAGAGAGACTTGTACTCGGAGTGAAACCCTAGGCTTAGGTGTGTACCAGTCGACTGGCATTTGGGCAGTCGACTGGTGTAGGCTGGAACAAGCTGGCAAGATTTGAACGTTGTACTGTAACGGTCAAATCTGAGTGTTACCAGTTGACTGGGGCAGTCGACTGGTAAGCGGCTGTTTCAGATTCGAGCCTTATTTAAAGGGGCTCGTTTCCTACCATTCTTCTTGACGAAACCTGCTTGGAAAAAGTTGGTTAGTAGTCTATTGTGTTCACAAAGCGTCCAAGGTGTTATGGTGAGGTTTCTCCACCCACAAGGAGCGACACGTGATAGCCGGAGGTTATCCGGGGAGTGATCCACCGACGGATTCTTAGATTAGTCACCCGACCGGGGTGGATACCAAGTAAATCTGGTAGTGTTAGCATTGTTATTTCTTATTTACTTTACATGTTATTGTTTCCACTGCGCTAACAACTTTGTAGAGATCGAAACGATCCGAAAAAGTGTTATTCACCCCCCTCTAGCACACCATAAACGATCCTTCAGTTGGTATCAGAGCGAAAGACCGCTCTTGATCGGACTAACCGCCGAGGGAGCACTCGCTAGAGGAGAAGAGGTCATGGAAGACAAATTGGGTGACGATATCAACTCACCACCATCATACGAGCATGGAAATTTCGATTATTGGAGAGATAGAATGAAGATGTGGCTCGGGATGGATTGGGAGTGTAGGATGACTATTGAAGACCCATTTGAAATCACAAGGACAAGCATGGCAAAAGGCTTCGCCCTAGGTATTGGACCAAGGAGCAACAAGACCAAGCTAGGGCTAATGAGAAGGTAATAAATATTTTGATTAATATGTTGCCTAACCACATTTTGAGTGATGTAGGGAAATATTCAAATGCATGCGAATTGTGGAATAAGTTGGAAGAAATTCATAAGAACCCTACATCAACTCTAAGAGTGGAAGAGATTGAGGAAATCGACTCAAGTATTGAAAAAGATAAAGAAGAAGTTGAATTGTCAAGAAGAGTGGAAGAAGTGAGTGGAGAAGCACCCATTCCATTCGAAGAAGAAGAAGAAATGACAAATTCAAATGTTGAGGGGGAGGAGAGACCCTCGATCATCCAAGAGCAAGAAAAGATGTACACCTCCACCAAAGCTAAGTCAAGAGAGCATATCATATGCTTTGGGTGTAATAAAAAGGGGCACTACAAGGATAAGTGTCCACTAGGTAAAAAGGAGGTAATTCTTAAGCCCAAATCTTTTCAATTTAAATCTAATATGGGTGATAGGAATAAAGAAGTTCAAAACATAAGGAAGAGGATTCGGTGCTTCACATGCGGGGAGCTTGGGCATTATCACACAAAATGCCCAAGAAGTAAAGAGCTCAAGAAGATGGAGCATCTTAGGAAATGGGAGAAAGAAGAAAGAAAAAGGAGCACTCATCAAGGGGGAGCACCAAGGGTAAGGAAGGTACCCTCTAATCCTACTCATGCTTCAAACTTTTCAATAAATGCTCAAAGTGTTTGTTTGAATGATAGAATTAATAATAGTTGTGTGCCCATGCGTGTTTTTGGCTTTAAATATCATGATAGAAACAATTTTGTATGTCAAAACACCAAGAATTCTATGGTTCATGATAAATCGAGAAACTCTAGAAATAAGGACCAAGACATAAACCTTAAGAAAGGGGGAAATAGGCTTAGCAAAATAGGTAGACCTAGAAATGATCAAATTAGGTCTAGAGATCCTAAGGTTAGGAAGTTAGAGAAGGAAAACCAAGTTTTAAGAGCAAAACTTGATCGATTGGAAAGAAACCTAGGAAGAGTTATTCAAGGGGCCAAGGATGTGAACATGATCTCAAAGGGCCAAAATCATAAGAATGATAGGCCGGGTTTAGGATATCATTCTAGGAGGGCTAATATTGATCAAGTATCGTATTCAAGGATGCCCTATAACTATGGTAGAGGAAAAGTCAAAAATGACAAGGAAAAGCCATTTAAAGGGAAAGAAAAGAAAATGACCAAAGAAAAGGTCTATCGGATTAAGAGAGTAGTGGTGGAAAGTCAAGAAGCACCGAAGGAGCATCGGTGTGGTCTTACCTGTAGAAAAGTTACCAAGGGAGGTAATTAGGGCTAGGAGCTCAAGGGAGAGCTCTGGAAGTCAAAGTGGGATCCATGGTCAATGGATCTCAGGTGGTCTCCTTCTAGGGGATTGAAAAGGACTATAGGATGTGCCAAGAGGTTTAAAAGGCTAAGGGTAGTCTTAATCCTAGAGAGTTGGCACACTTAAGGGAGGATTATAGAGAAAAAGATGAAATTAGGATTTTAATTGAGACAAATCGATTTTAATGCCTAAATACCATATAACTTGATGCTATGAATGGACTATGGATGATTATGGGAAGTAACATCAAGGTGAGGTCCAAACTAGAACTTTTGGGAAAAGTTCTATGATACCTTTTAGAAAAACTCGGAGTTTGTACCAAACTTGGGATTTGGGATGACTTTGACTAAAATTATATTTTTCCCAAGTAAATATAGGATCCACAAATATCCCCACAAGATTTCAGAATTTTTGGGAATTTGTGGAATTAGTTAGGCATTTCTAAAACTTGGACTGGAAAATTGAAAATCAGAACATCAGACACCAGTCGACTGGCTGGAAGCCAGTCGACTGGCAAAACCCACAGAATGTAATTACGTGATGGCCCAGTCAACTGCCCCTGGGGCAGTCGACTGGTGCGCGGGTTTTATAAAAGGAAAGGGAGCGCCGGGAAAGCCAAACCTAGGGTCTTGGCTGATCATTCCCGGCGATTTCCTCCTCCTCTAGACTCCCCTTGCGTCCTAAGCTCCTCCTAAGCCCTCAAATTCGTCTCTAAGGCCTCCCCTAACTCCGATCTACTTCTAGGGGTGTGGAAAACCTCTTTTCTCAAGTCATTCTCTCAAAACCGAAAATCATGAAGAAAGCAGTCAAGAGGTATGATGATTTAAGGTTCATTTCTACATTTAGGCTTTGCATTGACACTAATATGATTTTTGTGTATGTTTTCTTTGATGTTTTCTCTTTTGGGGGGGTTATCTTGGTATGCATGCATGGGTTTGGGATATTAGGGTTGTGTCTAAGCGGTCTAGGGGTGAGGGCTCATCCTGACTAGGTCCCCAAGCTCCAGAGGAGTTCATATTTAGGAGCCGGGAGTGCAAGAAGAGATTCGAGGAGAAGAGTTTGTTGTGTTGCCTTGTCGGTATTTAAACAAACCCTATTTTGAGGAAAAAGCGCCACAAATTACTGAGATGGTGACGCATTTCGGCATAGAACAGTTGGTTTATTCCCAACATGATATTAATATTGATCTATGCAAGGAATTCTATGCGAATTTAACCTGTATTGATTCAGACAATAATATTTATGAATCAAGAGTAGCCGGAGTCACCATTCCTTTCACACCCATGATCTTAGCTAGTTTCTTAGAGTGTCGGGCGTCCAACAATGTCAACACCTATTTTCCCAACGTCATTGAGCCACTTGAGTTCCAAAACATCACCGTTGATCAGATTCATCTTCACTACTTTAGACGGCATAGGCATGAATCTGAGCGTACTTTTGATGCAAAGCCTATGAATCCATCTAGCCATGTTTTGTATAAAATTGTGGTGGAGTGCATCCTACCCATTGTCACTAAGGGGAGAGCGAGGATTCGGTTGCCTCACTTAGTGATGATGTATGCTCTTGAGAGGCGATTAGATATAGATGTGTCCTTGCATGCATTTGCCTCGATCTGTCACTTTTCCCAGAGTGTGAATAGGAAAATTTATATGCCTTTTTGTCACATGTTGACTGAGTTCTTCCAGCTCCGGTTTGGCATTCGGGTCACTAGTGGTCAGGTAAGGCACCTGTCCAAGGATTACGATCAGATTGGCACACGCCAATTATCCTTGGCAGGGATTGAGAGCAGACAGGGAGCATTTGTGTGGAGGGAGCGACCAGAGGCCGCTGCTGCAGATAAGGAGCCTACCGAGCTGGTTACTCGTGCAGAGTTTACTCAGTATCGTGAGGATGTTCATGGGCTCCGTGAGGATGTTCATATCATCCAGGGGGATGTTCAGAGCCTCCAGCAGGGTCAGGCGGCGACTCAGAGGAATGTTCAGGGCCTCACAGAGTGTTGCCAGGGCATCATGACCAGGCAGGAGACCATGTATGAGATGCTGCAGCGATGGGATTTGGCATACCAGGGTCCTCCTGCTCCTCCTCCTCCTCCAAACGGTGATGACCACATGTATTTCTGATCAGATGATGCAGTTGTTGGATTTTAGTGTTGAGAGTGTTGTGTCTTGATTTTTTTTATATACCTCTCAAACGCTTTATTTTCTGATGTACTGATTTGGATGACTTCCGGCCTGGTGGCCCTAGGTGTTATTGTGATGTTTGTTTGTTGACTTATGACTATATGTATTATGCACTGATCTTATGCTATATTATCAAGTTTATGGTTTTTTTTTATAATGTGTTGGATTTTAAGTGCTTGTATATTGCTAAAACATTTTGGTCTTTGTTATGATCATTATATATGAGTGCTCACACATGTTGGTTTAAATTATACCTCTTATCTATCTGCTCATAATGTGATTGTGAAATCCTATATTTTTATCTCATCTAGCATGGTTTGATTGAAAATCTAGAGGATATCATGTTAAAAGGGATGATCATTTAGATTCAAGTGGAAAAGAGGGGGAGCTCTTGTCGAAATGGATACATCTATATGAAAAAGGGGAGTGTAGAAATCACTTTAAATGTCAAATGGAGTTGATAGAAGGTGCAAACTATAGGATACAAGGATTAGAGGTCAATCTTGATACAAAGTTTACATAATTTGAGAATTTTAGAGTTTGTACCAAAAGCCAAGCACGGTTGATATTTTTCTTGAACCAAATTTTTCTAAGGTTGGGAATACCTTAACAACTGTGCTTGCAAAGTTTCACATTTTTCCAGATTTTTTGGAATTTTTTATTCGTTTCTGAATTTCGGCTGAAATTCTGAAACACTGCGTATCAGTCGACTGGCTGTGTGGGCAGAATGTTTTTGTGTGATTTCTGAGGGGTTTTTCAGATAGCTGGTTAAGTTCCATTTGGCACCAAGGGTTGGGTTGCTTGGGGCAATCTTTTGATGGTGTCAAAGGGGGAGAACTAGGGTATTAAGTTAGGTTTGGGTTGAAACTTAACTTAGGTTTAGTTGTGACTTGAGAGTTGAGTTGGAGAACTTGACTCGGGATTAGCAATAAGGGTTGAAATTTGGGAGAAAGCATAGGTTAAGGGGGAGGTAGTCTCTTGTGTGATATGCTTGAATTTCAATTGCTTTTGCTATTATTATTGATATATGTTAACCCTAACTTAACGTATTGCACACATCCAAAAGGGGGAGATTGTTGGGGCAATCGGCCCTGAGGTGATCTGGAGGATCATGATATTTTGATGTGCGGGAAATATGGTTAAGTTAGGGTTTGTGTTGTTCTCACATGTGTACATGAGTGTGCAGGTGTACAGGTACACATGGACTTGGTTGACGTCTTCAGGTGAAGGATGGCATGGAGGTAAGCTGGAGACTTACGTGCGCATCCGAGGGACCGTTGGATAGCAGGGATGATGAGCCGAGGGGCGCGGACTTCAAGGCGTACGTGAAGGGTGGCATAAAGGCAAGCTGGAGGCTTGCGTGCGCATCCGAGGGACGAGGGCCGAAGATGAAGAGGGCGTGAAGGCAACAGTCAAGGCTGCTGGTGAAGAGTCAACTGGGTTGTGAGGGTCTGAGTATGTGGGCTTGTACTCAGGGGTTAAGCCGGGAGGGTTTGAGTGCAAGAGAGACTTGTATTCGGAGTGAAACCCTAGGCTTAGGTGTGTACCAGTCGACTGGCATTTGGGCAGTCGACTGGTGTAGGCTGGAACAGGCTGGCAAGATTTGAACGTTGTACTGTAACCGTCAAATCTGAGTGGGACCAGTCGACTGCCCCAGGGGCAGTCGACTGGTAAGCGGCTGTTTCAGATTTGAGCCCTATTTAAAGGGGCTCGTTTCCTACCATTCTTCTTGACGAAACCTGCTTGGAAAAAGCTGGTTAGTAGTCTATTGTGTTCACAAAGCGTCCAAGGTGTTGTGAGGTTTCTCCACCCACAAGGAGCGACACGTGATAGCCGGAGGTTATCCGGGGAGTGATCCACCGACGGATTCTTGGATTAGTCACCCGACCGGGGTGGATACCAAGTAAATCTGGTAGTGTTAGCATTGTTATTTCTTATTTACTTTACATGTTATTGTTTCCACTGCGCTAACAACTTTGTAGAGATCGAAACGATCCGAAAAAGTGCTATTCACCCCCCTCTAGCACACCATAAACGATCCTTCAGGAGATTCCATCTCTTGGCTCCCCTTCCATCTCCGACCACCTCTCCAACGTTCCGAGGACATCTTCATCATCCGTCCATCTCTGAGACAAAGGATTGGTTCTCAAAAACTCTGCGCTTCAATCAGCTAAGTATTTCTTCTCTTCTCTCTTATCTTGGATTGTAGAATGGTTATCACCATGTCTTAGATTACTTTCCTTTTGTGTATGAAGTAGATTCTCCAAGTTCTAGGATGGATGGGGTATTTGTGATGTGCTTTTGATGTAAACTCTATATGGATATGATGGTTCCTTGTTTCAATAATATGTTTGTGCTTAGTTCTTCTACGATTGAATGTCTATATGAAATGTAGTAGTCAATCCTGGATCGCGGCGCATCACGACCGACCTTAAAAACACTATAGCGGTATAGCAGATAGCGGGATGACCGCTATTTCGTAAAAATATATGCAAATATCACATTCTATACATAAGTACATAACACATATAAATGTTCAAATAAAAAAAATCCAAAATTAAACTCAATCATCTAATAATTTAAAAGCATATCACATTCACATCATACTCTAAAATCATCATCATATATTCATGTTAGTGTATAAATACGAGTCATTAAGCCAAGAAAAAACAAAATATAATAGTCAAAGCTAGTTCCCATTCCCTAAAGGCCAAAACTAAGGGTCATAAGGCCAAGCATAAAATAAAAGAATATAACACTAGTTCTCATTCCTAAAAAGTCAAAACTACTTAAGTTTCTTGGACAATTATCATCGGCTGAAATGGAGAAAAAAATGAAAAAAAAGGAGAGAATATGCTACAAGAAGGAAATGGAGAGAAGAAAAAAGGAAACAAAAGAGCTGGCTTGGGAAAGAAGGAAAATAGGGGAAGGAATAAGGATTTAAGAGAGTTGCTTGCTGAAATAGAGAGAAGCTGTCGCCGCCGGAATCAGGGCGGTCACCGGCTGCCGACCACCGTCACCGAAATCGCCGTCGCCGGAATCGCCGTCGCTGGAATCGCCGCCGAAGGTCGCTGGAGTAGAACATGGATAGGGAAGAAGGTGTAGAGCAATAGTGGAAAGGTTGGAAAAGAGGAAGCAACTGTGTCTGTTATGATGTGTTGTTTTTTTTACTTTTGAACTTTGAATTTAGTAAAAAAATAGGGTTTACTTTTACCAGACAAAGTCTTTTTTACCCCTCAATAAATGGGCTATAGCAAAAATGGGCCAAAACCAACAGATGGCTACCCCGAAGACATAGTGGCTGCAATGCCCGCGATTATAGCCGCAATGCCCCGTGATTAGCTGTCGCGACTCCCGCGAAGGCCGCTCGCACCATTATGAGCTCCCTGTAGCGGCGGGCTGCTGCGACGCGCCATGAAGGCACTAAAGTGCTGCTATCGTACGCTATTAACTACTTTGATATGAAATATGTGTGTTTATGTGTGTTGTTTGATCGGATGGATGTAGAGGATGGTTTCCTTATAGGGGAAATGTTCATGATTGTATGATCGGAGAGCCCTAGTGACAAGGATAGTCCCTTAACCGAACAATCGCAAGCATTGCCTTGAATGGAGCTTAGTCCTTATAATGAAGGGCTTAATTAGTGCTTAATGGGTTTTCCCTAAGTCCGTGTTAGGAGATTACTTGTGTAATCTAGATTATATGATCGAGGGACCCTTAGTGACAAAGGGCAACCTGTTAACCAGACTTTCTACGTTACCCTGTACATCTAATGACACTAGCCGGTGTAACCATCGCAAGGTAACACTGGTATTTGGTTAGACTTCCTATTAGGCATAAACATAGAGGAATAGGAATTAGCTATCTATAGTGCATCAGATGACAATCACAAGGAAACTGAAATCCTAAGACTACCTTCCCAAACCAGATTTCCTCACACAACTCTCTTACTTGACTTCTTCTCCTTCTCTAGTTCTAACTTGTCCCAGTTCACAAACACTTCAAACTCTCGATAGTCTAGATAATTAACGTTGCAATTTCACTAGTGCTTGCCTCATCAGTCCTATGAATACAATAATCTTTATATTACTTGACAACATTTCTGTGCACTTGCGGATTCACATTATCTCAGAGGTAAGATCTCTTAGAATATGAGCTATGAGAGACCGGAGATAAGATCTCTTCAACATGAGACTAAGAGAGACTTGTATTTTGGGCATTGGGTAGATCTTTTATGTAAGCAAAGGCTTGACCAAGGAATAAGTGTTTTAACCTCAAAGTTGATAACTCAATCGACTATTGATGGTCATATAACGATTGATATGGTTAGTCAATTAGAAAATTGATTAAAGATAGACTGCTTGCAAACATAAATGTTCAATTTAGAGTTGAGTTTCTTCCAACAATTTTTTTGTGGCAAATTGTTCTTGCTCTTCCCACTTCAATTATTGTATTTATTTTTTAATGTCTTGCTTTTATTTTCAAACTCAAGGTTTTTTACATCTAAGCTCCATAGTTTTAAAAAAAAATTACTGCGCTTTATTTGATATTCATTGCAAAAGATTTCTTTGCCTCCAAAGGAGGTTTTTGAGAAAGAGAAAGTTAGTGGTTTTCAAGGGTTGTCTCACCTTATATGGTGCCTACCTGTATTTTCCTTCTTACCTTTTACAAATCTAATATGAAATAATATTTTAAATATTTCCTTTCCAATATTGGTTGGTGTGTTAATGTTAATTTCACTTTGCCATGTCCAACACCTGAACAGGGAAAGAATATTTAGTTAAACCTCCTTTGCTTCTAGATTGAGAAGGAATGGATAATTGAATCCTAGCCACACTCCACTGCTATCCGAAGATTCACTTGGAACGCATCTACACGCTTCCACAAAGAAATCTTTTTGGAATAACAGGTTGTGTCACAGAACTCATGATTAATAACAATGATTATGCAACTTAATCCTCTTTACAAAATTAAAATTGCCTGGTGAAGTCATTAAGATACCACATATGCAATATCTTATGTTGAACAAAAATATTTTGGATATATGATATGATAAAATTCAGAGGGATAATACAAAGCATACCCATTTCCTGAAAAATCAAAGCGAACCACACTGATATCTTTACTTGTTATTGCATCACTAAGGTTAAGTATTATTTTATCATCCTGGAAAATGAATTTCCAAAAGTCAGATGAAAGTCTATATCAATACAGCCATTTTTAATAACCAGAAAGGCTAACAAATAATAAACAACCATGATGTTTCATCATACTACTTGATAAAATAAAAAAGGTAGCCAGATAAGAACATAATGCTAAGCTGAAATTAAATTTTAGTTGAGCACGTGCCATCATTTAAAAATATACCTATTTGCATTTCCGGGCTAGAAATTAATTTTAGTTGACTTCTTTGGTTCACCAACAACCAGGTTATTTGGTTCAGCGAAAATTAAATCAATACTAAACGAATCGATCCATAACAGTATTGAGAATAGAGTTACACTAACTAGGAAAGCTTCCCAGAACTGTCAAAAATAACTTGGCCAAAGGAGAACCACATAAGATTAAATTTTGGATTAACACAAAGGACCCCCAATATTTTGGACAATTTCTAGATGCACTCTAAAAATAGAATCTACCTCAGTGCTAAACTAAACAAATAGACATGAAATCTAAAAGTAACTCAAAGTTCTTACATCATTTTCTGAATTAACTTGATGTTAATTTATATATAAAAAAGACTAAAGAGACATGAAATCTATCAGAGCATCCCACCTTTGTAGCTCTAAACCCATGGCACAATATAACAAGCTTCTTTGATCCAGTTTCATGTAGCACGGCGACAAGCTTCTCACCATAGTTATTTGTAATTACAAATCTTTGTTGAGGTACAGCTGTAGCAACCGTGACATGTAAAAATTAAGAGCATGGCTTATTATTACACATATTTTGAAACCAGACAGCTTTAGAGAATGTAAAGCTAAAGAATTAAACTGTACTAAATCCATACACACTTCAAGCTTCCAAGCAACAGAAAAAAAAACAGCCAATAACAGAAATAAAAGCATATAAAATTTCGCAACATCGAGTCCACTATGACCGAGAAGATTACTCGACTTCGTGTTGGATTCATGTAAGAAGCTCAAAGGATTTCAAATAGTTCTTAACAATACTCACAGGAGGCATTCTGGGATTGGATCGATTCTGCCATCGTCGAGTGAGTGAATTTCGAAACTGAACGAAGACGGAAATTCGTCGCGGCCGTCTCAAGCTTTCATCGCTCGCGATTGGCGGACGCCTGTAGGTCGACTATTTCCTCGAACACACCGCCCACTTTTATCTCTCGATTTGGATTCTCTAATTGTTATTTCGGACCACGAACTTACGCCATGTTTGAAAATCTTTTAAATAAGAAATTAAAATTCAATTTTGGTCGGAATTGAATTTCATCCGGAATTGAATTCCAATTCTCATGTTTAAAATGAATTGTAAAAATAGAATTGAATTGAATTCAATTATTATACTTTTACTATTTTATCCTACGAGGATGAAGCCGAAGCAACTTTAATTTGTTTTGTGAGGGGGCAATTTGATAATTTAATTTGTTCAAGTGAATTCCTTTCACAAATCACATGTGTTTAGGTGTGATTTATTTTGAGGGGTTTGAAAGGAATTGGAATTCAATTCATTAACAATTTCTTTCTAAAAATTACTATCAAAGGATGAAATTGAATTTCAATTCTCAAAGGAATTTCAATTCCTTTCTTTCCAAACATGGTGAGTTTCAAATATCCAAATGCAAATCGAGCAATATATTTTACATTTTACCCAATAACGAAATTCTTTTTAAAGATACATTGCATCATAATCATAAATTATTTTTAAAAAAATATTTTTTTAAGTTCAACAACTGAACCAAACTAAATAAAAAAATAATAATTTAATTATTTTATCAAACACTTTTATTCAATAAAAGTTATTAATGATATTTTTTACGTTAAAATGATGATGGTCAAACTAAGTTAATAAAAGTCATTTTGCGAGTACAACAGTCAGATTTGACGGGGCAATCGATTAATAAAAATTAGTAATCAATTAAAATCAACCCGACAACAACTTTATAAAAGAGGATTTTGAAAATGTTTGACTATGTCGATTCTTGAGAGTCGATGAAATATTGTTGTATTTTCTTTCATCAAAAAGCAATCCAAATCAACAAGAAAGCATCTAAAGCCAAGTTTTCACTTGTAAAGTTGTTTTACTTTCAATTGTATTTGTATCTTTGTATTACTTATATTTGTTGCAAAAAATAGATCGTAAAAGATTTCTCCGCATTCAAAAAGTATCTAAAAAAGAGAAAGGTTAGTAGTTCCAGTTCTTTAGGACTAAGTGTTTGATGTAGTAACCTTAGGAGATTGTGAACCAAGTAAAATCTCGATTTGTACTTGTGGCATCAATTTGTTTTAAGGTTTCGCTGCATAATATATCGATGCAAAAGGTATTATTCACTCTCATCTAGCTTGCACCAATCCCAATAGCTAGATCATTGAAAAGTGATAAACATATAAACATAACTACTTTTACCAAAAAGGCATAACTTACAAGTAAACCCGACCACGGTTCAGAACCGACGGTTCGACGGTTCGGAACCGCCGGTTCGACGGTTCGGAACCGCCGGTTCGACGGTTCGTGAGAGGCGACGACCCTTAACCTTAACCGCCCAAGACGGTTACGGTTCACGATTCGGAACCGCCGGTTCACGGTTCGGAACCGCCGGTTCACGGTTCGCCACGGTTCAATATTATTATATTAAAAAAATTAAAATTTAAAAATTAAATTTAAAAAAAATAAATTTTATTAAAAATGGGCTTGCACTTATATAAGTTGCCTACGTATCCCCTCAGGGTATAGGGGAATCAAAGCCCACGTAGTTCTTTTACATTTTTGCTCTTTTACATTTTTTACATTTTTACCCTTTCTCACTCACTTACATTTCCTCCCGTTCCCGTTGTATTTGTTCCTTCGATATCAAATTCTTCGACTTCGTCTTCTGAAAGTTGCATTCCTTGGATTCGCTTCTCGACTCTGGTCCAATCATCAAGTAATGCTTGAGCTTCCAATGAGTCGGGAGACATAGTTGATCGTCGTTCATCTAATATGTTGCCGCCGGCACTGAACGTCTGCTCCACAGCAACAGTCGACACTGGAGAAGCTAAAATTTCTTTTGCGATCACGGAGAGAACGGGAAAGCTTTGAGCCTTCTGTGACCACCACTTCATGTCGAAGTCTTCGCTATCTGCTTCATTAAAATCAAAAGAAGTCGTAAAATAATTCTCAAATTCCTGTGTGGAACTTGAGGATCCTCGTGGACGTTTCGTCCATTCTTTAATAAAAGTTGAGATTTTGTAAGTTTTAAATTAGTAATAGTAGGTTGTTGTGTTTCAGAAATATTAGTTTGTGTTCCATATTTAACATACTATTGATTATAAAGATTATATAAATAATTTTTAATATTATATACAATATTAGCTGGATCCGGAGAGGAAGAATCCTTAATAGGAATTAATGCGTCATAATATAAAGTTAGCATTTCTTGTAAAACTTCTAATTTAAATCTAGGATCTAAAGCAAATGCAATTAAATAAATTTCAGGAATAAAATAAAAATATTTTTCCCATTTTAGTTTTCATAGTTAATATACATAAAGTTAAAGTTTCATTATTTAGATGTTCATTTAATATTAATACTATACTACAAAAATTCACTAAAATTAAATGAGCAGTGGCATAATAAACACCGGAAAGTTGTTCAGTTGCATCATTAAAAACTTTTAAAATTTCACAAATACTACTACAAATATTCCATTGTTGTGAAAATAAATATATATTAGTATTACTATTTTGTGCAAAAAATAAACATAATAAATCTTTATATTGAAAAGAATCTTGTAATAATTGATATGTTGAATTCCAACGTGTTAGAACATCACGTGGAAATTTTTTTGGTCGCATTCCATTAGCTTTACAAAATCTACCCCATTGTTTCATCATAGATGGATGGGATCATAAGTTTGAAATTGCGGTTCTAATTGGTTGAATATAATTTTGTAAAAGTTTTAATCCATCTTGAACATATAAATTTAAAATATGACATACACAATGAATGTGAAAAATTAACCACCAATGACAGGTTGACAAATAAATTTTAATTCATCTATTGAAGCGGTATTAGAACTAGCATTGTCTAATGAAATTGAAAATATTTGATGAGTCAATCCATATTCTTCTAAAACTATGTGTAATAATTGTGCAATGTTATGAGCAGTGTGTGATTCATCAAAAACTCTATAAGCTAATAATCTTTTTTTAAGGATCCAAGAGTTATCAATCCAATGACATGTTATACCCATATAAGAATGAGTTTGCCAATGATCACTCCAAATATCGGAACATAAAGAAACTTTATTATTTAATTTACTAAATTCTTCAATTAAATTCTTTTTTCCTTATTTTACTAATCTTTTAATTGTACGAGTTAGTGTAGTCCTAGGTACACGTTTAGTAGCAGGATTAAGAGATTCTTTACAAAAATCTTCAAATGTGCATTTAGATCCAAAACTAAAAGAAAGATGTTCTACGGAAACAAATTTAGCTAATGCTTCTCTTAATTTATTATCTGAATATAAAAATAAACCAGAATCAGTACTACTACCGCTAGAAAATCTAGATAATTGTGTTTGAGAGCGGTCAAGCCCATATTCCGTCGGGTGCTTCATTTCTACATGTCGTTTCAACGACCCATAGCTGCCGCCGGCTTGGAATTTGTAGGAAGCATTACAATGCTTGCATTTTGCACGCATTTCTCCCGACGGAAGTGTGACCTTCTCAAAATGTTTAGTGAAAATAGACGATTTTAAAAGAGGATTATCCCGAACCTTAGAAGTAATCGCATCGGTACTTCCTTGCGTTTCGGGGATCAGAGGGCGTTGGGGCTGAGCCTCGGTCTCATCATCGGTGAATTGAATTTGAAGGTTGGGATCCTCGTATGCAATTTCTTTTCCCCTCTGAGATCGAGATGATGAAGCTCCGTGACCTCCTTCCATTATCGTCGATGAAGAACGCGGAGAGAAGTTGAGAGTTAGAGAGTTGAGAATGAGAGATTGAGAGAAGAGAAGTTATTTTGTGAGTGAAAATGATGAAATGAGCTCCCTATTTATAGAGTTCGGATCATAACGGTCACTAAATCGTAGCCATTGATCAAAAAACGGTCAAATGATCTCATCCATCCAAAAAAAAAAAAAAATCAAAAACTCTCCAACGGCACTGAACCGGCGGTTTAGTGCCGTTGGAACCGGCGGTTAACCGCCGATTCACCGTTTTCTGTAGCTGGAACCTGAACCGGCCCGGCGAACCGGGTCAACGGGCCACCCGACCCGGGCTGGACCCGACCCGGGGTCGGGTCTACTTACAAGATTACAAATCATTAATGACATTGATAGGTTATTAAGGATCAAATATTATATTTCAAAAATAAAGTTACAAAATTATATTTCAAAAATAATCATAGCTCATCAAAGTTTAACATATCAACATCAAATTCTTAAAGGTTAAAAAAAGAGTTTAGAGTGTGTAGGACCATTGGCAGGCCAGCAAGAGGAGGGTGAATTGTTTTGCAAGGCAGAACCTTAATCTTTTGCAAATTCTTACAAAGATAGTAGATTAGTTCATGCAGTTGATATAAATGAAATCATAAACAACAACTATAAAAATAGTAAGAGACACCAGAGTTACTTGGTTGCAACCAAGATAGTTGTTAATCCAAGGCAGTAAAAAGCGCATTAAAAGTCTTCTTCGTTGTAAGTGGAGAAGCCTCTTACAATCTTGAAAAGCTCACAAAAAGATTAGAAAATTGAATACATGTTGTTGATTTCTCTTCCTAGGTTTAGGGGATATTTATAGCTCGAAAAGTGAAGTTACCATTGGGGTGACATGGACCTAAGGTGCCTCAGTTATAATCTGAGGTGTCTTAGATGGATAAACTTTTATCCACGAAGCCAATGGTAAACTGTTGATAAACTTGGCTCGAGACACCTCAATTCTGATATGAGGTGCCTCAAGTTCAACTTGAGGTGCCTTAGCTCTGCGCAAATGCAAGGCTGCTCCTTTGAAGCTAAAGTGCCTCACTCAGCAACTGAGGCGCCTCCTATAGGTGTGTTGACTTTGACTTTTCTGTCCTTCTTTCACTTGGGTGATTTCTGACCAACTATAGTTAGGCTCACCTGAACCTGACCCTGGCATTTTATCTCAAACGAGCTTCCTCCCCAGCTTCTCGTCCCTCAGACGTCGCGCACGCCCTTCTCACTCCACCAATGTACTCTTCTATAGTCTTTGCGTCCCTCGGATGCACCGAGCCCGTTGGCTCTCTTCCCAGTGCCATCATTCTCGTCTACTGCATCATTCGCTTGACTTCCTGCGCACCTAAGCTCCTACACACTTAGACACAGGGATCAAAATATACTAGGACCCAACTTGACCTAGTTGATCATATCAAAACCGACCTAGGGTACTTACAATCTCCTCCTTTTTGATGTGTATCAACCCAAGTTAAGTTGGGGTAATCAAAAAAATAATAATATTGATTAGTTAAAATAATAAAACAAATATTGCAATTTAGCACAAGAAATAATGCAATAAAATTTACCTCCCCCTTAACTTATACTTCATTACTCCCCCCTTTGATCACATTAAAAACATGGTTTAGAATATAAAAAAACATGATGTATTTTGAAATATTAAAAATCAAATTTAACTTAAAAAACTTTAACAATTTTTTTAATTACAAAGTCAATTTTTGAAAATAAAATCATGAAAATTCATCAAATATTTTTTAAAAATTTCAAAAGATTACAGTAACCAGATAAAGTCTCTATTTATCAAAAAAATTACAAATGAATTTATTTCAAAAACTACAGCCGATTTGAATTTTCTAATAATCATGAGATTCAATGGAAATTTAAAAAAAATATTTTAACAGTTTAAAATTAATTTTGGAATCCAATATAAATTTTTACCAACAGGATTAATCAAGAATTTGGAAGGAATATAATTCTTGGATGCTTTTATAATTTAGCCCTTGTGGCTTCTAATATACTAATTAAGACCTTCATTATAAAAAAAAAATTGGAGAGAAATTTGAGCTAACAGATGCATAGTCATTTTCTAATTTTGATACTTGTTCCTTTAATCTTTCATTTTCATGCTTTAAAGAATCATACATATTTAAAGGGCATGAATGAGTTAATTTTTTCTTCAAGTCTATATTCTTAGTCCTTAACTTACACAATGATTTAAGCAGAGATCTAATACTACAGTGTAGTTTATCTGGAGGATCATTGCATACCTCACTTATCATATTGTCATGTCTGAAACTGGATGCTCCCCCTTCACTGTTACTTTCTTCTGTTGAGTCTCCCCCTTCATCAATACTCATATTAGAGGTGGACGCTTCGTCATCCTCTTCTTGATGACTTGTCATATGTGCAAGTTCTTCATAAACCTCGATCATGGATTCTTCTGAAGATGTGTCGTCCCACGTTGCTTTTAAATTATTGAGCTTTGACTGTTTCCTTTTTCTTTCTTTTTATTCTTCAATTTAGGGCATTGCTCTTTAATGTGACATTTTTGTCACAGTGTTAGCACCTAACTTGTCTTTTTCTTGGTGATCGTTTCTTACCCTGCGACTTCATAAATTTGTTAGATTTAAAGTATTTACTGAGTTTTCTTATCATATACATTATTTCCTCTTCATCGGCTGAAGACTCTAAATCTGAATCAGTTCTTCTCACGTTCATGGCAATGTTGTCCATCTTTTCCTTTCTTGATCCTGTACATCAAGATTCGTGTAATTCGAAAATAGAAACAAAGACAATGTTGTCTATCAGAGTTAGTACGCAGCGAAAATAATAATAAAGAAAAACAAAGACAACAGTACACGCGAGATTTATTTACTTGGTTTCCGACCCCCCAGGATCAGTATGTCCAAGGCCTATGTATTTGGCGTGAGTCCACTAATGTCTCCTTTCCAAAATTTCCGAAGGTGGAGAATACCCGTATTACAGTTTGAATTACAAGTACAAAAGAATAAAATTAAATACAACTTGTAAATGAAAAAGCAAACCAACATAAAAGTGAAGATCCGACCAATCCAGAAATCCAAAGTGCAGCGCACTTCCTGCTGGAGCCTCATTGGTCGCAGAGTTTCGCCTTGAGCACTTTTGCTTCACACAGATTGCTTGAGCGGATGTAGAAATTGATGTCCTGAAGTGAGGGGTCGAACCCCTTTTATATACTGCGTTCTCGGGCGCCTTAGGACTCTTGGGCGCTTGCCACATCACGGTCAAAACTTCATCGCAGCATTGAAATCGCAGCATGGATAAAACTGCCTTCCCAGGCGCCTAGGAGGGGCTGCCCTCAACTAGGGTGCCCAACCCTCTTGGGCGCCTGATTCATTCAGGGGCCCAGGAAGGTTCTTCCAGGTCCACTTTTTCCTGTGTTTGCTCTCCTATCTTGCCTCCAACTCTAGGTACCTGCAAGATAACAAACACAAGACAAACATACAAATAATCTTAGCCTTAATTGATTGATACTAACTTTGGATTTCACTCGAAACCCTAGGTCGAACCGATGCCTAATGTTTCCCTTCCCGAGGAATGCATCCTCACCTACTCCACCATGGAGAAGTTACCTTTGCCAACCGGGACCTCCGGTTGGACTTTCGCTCAGCCTTCGAGAACCCGAATCTTGAGACGTCCGACCTCGACCCGTCTCTACTTTTGTTCGCGACCCCCGCTCAGCTACATCTTTTGCCCAATCCTCGACCAGGACTTCGTGCTTGGCCTCCGAGACTCCTGAATCTCAAGATGTCCGACCTCGACCCGTCTTTACTTCTATCCATAGTCCTTGCTCGGCTAAGACTCCGTTGCTCGATCCCCAACCAGGACTTAGTGCTCTGTCCCCCGGACTAAGACTTCGTGCCCAGCTTCACTCACCAGGATTTCTTCTACCTAGCTTCACTCACTAGGACCCAGCTTCACTCACCAGGATTTCCTCCACCTAGCTTCACTCACTAGGATTTCTTCCACCATAATCACTTCTTTGCTAATCATCTTAAACCTTGCTAGACTTCTTCCAACCTTCAAGTAAATATACCAAACCTCAAGTCCAGTTTGGTTTAATCCCTTGGTCAAACTGACCAACCCTGGGTTCTATTCACTCTGCCAAACATCAGATCATGTTTGGCTATCCCTTTGTCAACCTGATCAACCTGGGTTTACCCTACCAAACATAAGGTCATGTTTGGTTTGACCCTTGATCACTTTGATTAACCCTAAGTATATTGTCACTTATAATTCTGCCAAATATCAGGTCCTGTTTGGCTAACACTTTGTCAAACTTGATCAAACCTGGATTTATCCTACCAAACATTTGTGTTGGTGCCGGAAGCACCATATCGAACCTTGTTTTGATATTGGCAAAGGGTTCAAAGTTAAGTATTATTGTTGCTCTAACGATGTTACTCAAGTGTGCAGGAAAAGTCCTAGAAACACTAGGCACGAAGTCCTGGTTTTAAGAATTGGGCAATAAGTCCTGGCCGCGGGCTAGGCAACTAAGTCCTGACATAAGGTTGGGCAATAAGTCCTGGTCGTGGACTGGGCACTAAGACCTAGCCGATGGCTGGGCATCGAAGACCTGGTTCGAGGAATTGGGCACTAAGACCTGGCCGAGGGCTGGGCACCGAAGACCTGGTGAGTAAAGCTGGGCACTAAGACCTGGTCGCGGATTGGGCACGAAGACCTAGTCGGGTGGATCGGGCAAAAGTCCAACCAGAGGAGCCAGCTGGCAAAAAGGTAAATTCTCCTGAAAGGAGTAGGTGAGGGCGCGTTCCTCGTCGATGGAACATTAGGCGTCGGTTCGACCTAGGATTCCATTTGGGAGACCCGAAGTTAGAACCAAGACAGTTACGACTGTAAATATTGACTAATATTCTTTCTTTGGTTGTTTTGGAACTAACCTTGGTTGCAGGGACCGAAGGAGTGTGTTTCTGTAGCTCAGAACGCCCCAAAGGAAGGGGGTAGGAAACTGGACTAGGCGCCCGGGAGGTCCCGGGCGCCCAAGGTCAAAGCCAAACAAGCAAAGAAGCAAGAACGCTTCGAAATCACACTGGGCTAGGCACCCGGGAGGTCCCGGGCGCCCAAGGTCAAAGCCAAAGAGTAATCGAAGCAAAATCAGCCACGAAACCAGCGGACCAAGTCAAGCTAGGCACCCAAGAGGTCCCGGGCGCTCCGGTCAGCTCCAGAGGCCGATTCGAAGGGGATAAGCGCTGACCGAGCTGTGGATGAAGGTTCTCCGATTTGAAGGCACGTGTCAGGCGCCCTCAGCGAATCAAGCGCCCCCAGGAGCACTATAAAAGGGGCTCGACCCCAAGGCTTCAAAAACACAACTTTCTAATGCCTCTAAGCTTTTCGTTCAAGCGCTCTACTCCGGCAAACTCCGATCTCGACATTCCAGCGCCGACGATGACCCTCTGCTCCGAAGTACGATCCACATCAGGGCATCGGTAACGAAAAGTGTAATTCCTTTATTTACTGCAATATTATTATATTAAAATCTGTAAACCTTTACGCGATTATAGAATTGCCCGTAGTAAACGGTCAAGGACCGTGGGCCTTGGAGTTTGAGCCGACCGCGACTCTGAACCAAGTAAAAGACTTGTGTTCTTTGTGTGATTGTTGTGTTTTCCGCTGCATTTTCTCTTTCCTTAATCCGAAATAGATTTTAACGATATTCACCTCCCCTCTATCGTTTTTCTTGATCCAACAATTTGGTCCTGTTTGGTTTAACTCATTATCACTTTGACTAACCTTAGTATATTGTCAAACATCGAAACCCTAGAGGATGACTGTTCATTACTAATGCTCTTTGCACCAACAGACTTCTTGAGGATGTAGAACCGACAGCAGGTGGAACTCTGTCTTGCCGTTGGCTACAGAATCTGGTTGTTGCTTCTTACTCCAGAGATGTGCTTCTTTTACCTTGTCGTCCTCACCTATGGGCACTTCAAAATCATTCCTAAAAAATACCTTCATCTTCTTTTTCCATATGGCGAAGTCTCCTTCGAATTTGGACAGTTGAATGCTGGATTCGGCCATTGTCTTATTGCTTTATCAGGTGGTTAGTCCTTCAAAAGTGAACTATACTCTGATATCACTTGTAGGACCGTTGGCAGGCCAACAAGAGGGGTGAATTGCTCTGCAAGTCAAAACCTTGATATTTTGTAAATTTTTACAAAGATAGCAGATTAGTTCTTGTAGCTGATATAAATGAAATCATAATCAACAACTATAAAAAAAGTAAGAGACACCAGAGTTACTTGGTTGCAACCAGGATGGTTACTAATCCAAGATAGTGAAAAGCATGCTAAAAGTCTTTTTCATTGTAAGTGAAGAAACCTCTTACAATCTTGGAAAGCTCACAAAATGATTAGGAAATTGAATACAAGTTGTTGATTTCTCTTCCTAGTTCTAGAGGGCTATTTATAGGTCGAAAAGTGAAGTTACTGTTGGGCTGACGTGGACCTAAGGTGCCTCAGTTGTAATCTGAGGCACCTCAGATGGATAAACTTTTATTCACGAAGTCAACGGTAAGCTATTGATAAAACTTGGCTCGAGGCGTCTCAATTCCAACCTGAGGCGCCTCAATTATGATCTAAGATATCTCAGGTTCAACTTGAGGCGCCTCAGCTCTACACAAATGCAAGGTTGCTTCTTTGCAGCTGAGGCACCTCGCTCAGCAACTAAGGTGCCTCCTACAGGTCCAAGTCAACATCCTCGTTGATTTTGACTTTTTTATCCTTCTTTCGCTTGGGTGATTTTAGGCCAACCAAAGTTAGGCTCACCCGAACCCGACTTTGGCTTTTCACCTCAAACAAGCTTCCTCCTCGTCTTCTTGTCCCTCAGATGCCACACACACCATTCTTGCTCTACCGGTGTACTATTTCATAGTTTTCGCGTCCCTCAGATGCACCAAGCCCATCGGATCCCTTCTCCATGTTATTCTTCTCATCTGCTACATCTTTCGCTTGACTTTCAGCACTCCTAAGCTCCTGCACACTTAGACATGGGGATCAAAACAAATTAGGACCCAACTTGACTTGGTTGATCACATCAAAACTAACCTAGGGTACTTACAGAGTGGTCAAATATTAATTGAGCATATTAACATAGATTCTATGATCGCAAATCCACTCACTAAAGGCATACAATCCAAGGTGTTTCATGAGCATGTGAAGCATATGAGGTTCTTCTTTTGGATAGCATATAAACTCAGATTCTATAATAGCGAATTATTCTTTCACCTTTTAATTTTGTTTATAATCCAAGTGTCTAGGTTTCACTTGATTAATCTTGGAGGTAGATGGCCTTCTCCATAGTTTGTCTAGTTAATAAATCTGAAGTATTACTTATTTATTTCTCTGAGTACTTTTACCATTGCATCATACCCATGGTTGCACCTTTTGTTTATTTTTACTTTTATAATGTAGGTGTCCGAACTTCCTAGGATTATTTCCAAAGATAGATTATTTTATCCTAGTTCACTTATCTAAACTTTAAGTTAGCATTGATATGGAATTTAGGAGGCACTTGGTACCCATTTGGTAATGGGTATGATAATGAATTTTGATTGAGGGGTTAATTGCAATGGGAATCTATGATAAAATTGTTAGTGCTTGGTATGTATCCTAGAATGGGTGTAACTATATTTATCCTAATAATATGCATTATCCCATTCATTAAAACTACACATAATCATGCCAAATTTTGGGGGAAATAAATAATTTTTTTTAGGTTTAAACAAAATCATGATTTGCTGAGAACTTTTATAAAAAATAAGAGAGAGAAAAATCTAAGTTAGAGAATCAATTGAAGGAGTGACAAAATAGCTAAAAGGAAAATGTTATGCTTCTTTTCTATCGCTGTAGAGAGGAAAGGGGAGGAAGAAGCTGAGAAAGGGGAAGAGGAAATCTGTCGTTTAGGAGGGGAGGGGGCAGCGGGGGCGGGAGAACAAGTTGATGGAGGGGGGGGGGTAGTGTTGGCGTTACAAGTTGGCGTTACAAGCGTCTACTGAAAAAACGTCCTCCATTGATGGTTGCAGGCGTTATTGGCCTCCATAATGGAGGAAACGTATGTTTCTCCTGCTATAAAACGCGTCCAAATTGCAATCCAGAGGAGATATACGAAGGAAAAGGAATCGGAGCTTCGAATTGCTGGGTTTTGGTTTGTGGCTTAGTGAAAACGGTCCGGTGACGTTCTCTCGACAGTGAGCAGAAGGAGTAGAGGAAGAAGAACATCAAGTCCGGTGGCGTTCTCTCGACAGTGATCAGAAGGAGAAGAGGAAGAAGAACATCAAGAATCACTGTAAGTCTTAATCTTTGCAAATCGAATTCATGCTTAGACACCAACAATGGTATCAGAGCAGTTGTAAGAGCATGAAAATATTTTTTACATGTGTAATGAAATTCCCTGGATGAAATCGCTTGAAATCTCTCGGCGTTTTCATCCCCTGGCCGACGAGCGCATCACGCGCGGAAGGCTCTCCGTCGCCGTCGGCTGGATGCGTCGATGGAGGCAGCCGGCGTTGGTGATGGTAAAAAAAAAATCGGCTGAGGGAAGAAGAAGAGGCGGCGACTGTCGGCTGTGTGCGGTTGAGAGGAAGGAGATTAGGTTTTGGTTTTTAATGAGATAAGTTGGTTTTATTAAAAAAAACCAAAACCTATTCCACTCTGCAGCCACGCTGCTGCCCAAGGGAGGATCGAACCGCCGACCTCCTCTTCGAAGGCAAACAGACCCAACATCTGAGAGAAATGGGTAACAAGATTCGGGAGCTTAAGACTGCTGGTCATGAATTGACCGACGAACAACAGGTTCAAGCAGTTATTCGTTCCCTTCCTGATTCTTGGGAAACAATGAAGCAGAACCTTACTCACAGTGAGAGTATCAGGACTTTCATTGATGTCTCACGCCATATTGAACTGGAGGCGGAGAGAGTAGAATCCGCAAGGATTTCTGAGCAAGCTTTTGTAGCTGAAGGTTCTGGATCCAAGAATAAGAAAAAATGGTTTAAGAAAGGAAAGGGAAAGGGAAAAGAAGCTGGTGCTACTACTGTGCAAGACCCAATCAAGAAGAAAGGAAAGAAACCTAAAGGCAAGCTAACTTGCTACAACTGTGGCAAGAAGGGCCATTTTGCTCGGGAGTGTACTGAGCCGAAAAAGGTAAATCCATGTTTGTCTTCTTTTCATGAGCTTTATGTTGCTAGTTCGGTATTGTTAGCTGATTCTTATCCTTTGTGGATTATAGATTCAGGAGCAATGAACCATGTAGCTCGTGATCGAGCTACGTACGTGGAGTACCGTCGTGTACCAGCTGGCAATAAGTGGATATATATGGGAAACAATGCAAGAATTGAAGTCAAAGGAATTGACACTTGCAAACTCAACCTTCGTGGTGCGCGTACATTGTTTCTGCATGATGCCCTGTATGCTCCTGAGATTCGACGGAATTTGGTTTCTGTAAATTGTCTTCTTGAATTGGGTTATTGTATGAATTTTTACAGTCGTCGTGTAGAACTTAAAATTGACTCTGTGTTAATTGGATATGATTTTTTATCAAACGGTTTCATGGTTCTTGATGTAGAACCAGATGTTAATTGTGGAAATAATGGTTGTTTTTCAAACATTGCTCTTACTAGTGATGCTGATGTTAATGATGAAGTTTGGCATGCTAGATTGGGACATATAGGACAAGAAAGAATGAATAGATTAGCAAGAGAGGGTCTGCTCGGCGCTCGTGCTAAAGTTGACTTGTCTATATGTGAGCATTGTCTTGCTGGAAAAGCAACTAGGAAACCGTTTGGTAAGGCTATTAGGGCTGATTCACCATTGCAATTGATTCATTCGGATATTTGTGGTCCGATGAACATGAAGGCTAGAAATGGTAGTTCATATTTCATTACATTTATTGATGATTTCACGCGTTTTGGTCATGTGTATTTGATTGCTCATAAATCTGAAGCATTAGATTACTTTAATCGTTATTTGAACGAAGTTGAGAATCAATTGGAACATAAGGTTAAAACCTTACGCACTGACCGTGGAACTGAATACTTGCCTGATCAGTTCAAGACAATATGTAATGAGAAAGGGATTATTAGACAGTTAACTATCCCTGGAACTCCACAGCAAAATGGAGTTGCTGAAAGAAGAAATCGAACTCTTCTTGAAATGGTTAGGTCGATGATGGCTCAAGCTAATTTGCCTATTTCCTATTGGGGAGATGCATTATTGGCTGCAACCTACATACTTAACTGAGTGCCTTCTAAATCTGTTCCATCTACTCCATATGAACTGTGGACAGGCAGAAAACCAGATTTGAGTAATCTGAGACCATGGGGGTCAGCTGCTTATATTCATGACAAGAGTCACAAATATGGAAAGTTAGGACCCAGAGGTAAGAAGTGTATTTTTGTAAGATATTCTGATACCTCTAAGGGTTATGTCTTTATTGGTGAGCAACAAGATGGAACCATCTCTGAAATTGAGTCAAGAGATGCTACTTTTCTCGAAACTGAATTCCCAACAAGAGGTGAAGTTGATAAATCAACTCCTCTATTTGCAATAGAGGAGGAGGATACTGTTCCTCCATTAACAAATCAGGAATCTCAGGGAATGCCTGAATCTAGTCAACCTAGTGGGAGTGAATTGCCTATAAGTGAATTAGTTTCTCAACAGTCAAACCTGCGAAGAAGTAATCGTAAGATTATTCCTCGGAGAAGGTTTGACATTGAAAATGAGGCATTAATGATTCTCCCAGTTGACGATGAAGAACCTCGAACGGTTGAGGAAGCATTGAAATGCTCAGTTAGAGAAAAATGGAGAATTGCAATGGATGAAGAAATGGAGTCTATAAGAAAGAATCAGGTTTGGGATTTAGTCGATCTTCCTCCAGGCCGAAGGGCTATTGGGAATAAATGGATTCTCAAAATCAAGAGGAAGACAGATGGATCGATTAATAAATACAAAGCTCGTTTGGTTGCAAAAGGATATACCCAAATGGAGGGTATTCATTTTGAAGAGACATTTTCCCCTGTTGTGAAGTTTGTGTCAATACGTGTCATTTTAGCTATAGTAGCACATTATGACTTGAAATTACATCAGATGGATGTAAAAATGGCTTTCCTTAATGGTAATCTTGACGAGGAAATCTATATGGCACAACCAGAAGGTTATATTGCTGATGGCCAAGAGGAAAAAGTATGTAGACTTAAAAAGTCTATATATGGGCTAAAGCAAGTGTCAAGACAATGGAACATAAGATTCAATGAAGTCATTTTATCTTATGGTTTCGAAATGATCAATGAGGATCATTGTGTTTACCTAAGAAAGGATAAAGGAAAGTTGACCATTTTATCATTATATGTTGATGATATGCTGATAGCTGGAAATGACTTAAAAGTTGTGATTGAGGTCAAGTCTTGGCTTTCATCACAATTTGACATAATTGACATGGGAGAAGACGAGTATATCTTAGGAGTACTGATCATTCGTGATCGATCAAAAAGACTTTTGGGTTTGTCCCAAGAAGCTTATATTACTAAGATACTACAACACTTCAATATGTTTGATTGCAACGTTGAACAAACACCTACAGCGAAAGGTGTTGTTTTGAGCAAAAGTATGTCTCCCAAGACTCCTGAAGAGATAGCCGAGATGAAGAAAAGACCATATGCTAGTGCCATTGGTAGTTTGATATACACTATGTTGTGTACTCGCCCTGATATAAGCTATGCTGTTGGCTTAGTTAGTCGTTTCCAGTCAAACCCAGGATCGAGACACTGAAAAGCGATAAAAAGGATATTCAGATATCTCAAAGGAACGGCAGATTATTGTCTCTGCTTCCAAGGATCAAAATTGAGCTTGAAGGGCTACGCAGATGCAGATTGGGCAGGGGACCTTGACGACAGAAAATCCACATCTGGCTATATTTTTTTGCTGAATGGAGGTGCCATTTCTTGGAACAGCAAGAAACAGGCTTGTGTAGCACTGTCGACAATGGAGACTGAGTATGTGGCTTGTGAAGGATCGATGTGGCGTGCAGAGGGGGGGGGTGAATGCACTTTTTCAGATCGTTTTGATCTCTGCAAAACTGTTAGCGCAGCGGAAATAATATGCAAAAGACAAATAACAATGCTAACACTTTCAGTTACTTGGTATCCACCCAGATGGGTGACTAGTCCAAGGATCCACGTCGCGAGCACCACTTTTCACTATAGAAAAGTCTCCTTTAGGTGGAGAAACCTTCACAGCAAGAGCTTCCTCTTTACAGATGTGAAATTGAGATGAAAGAAGCAAGGAATCACTTTACAATTCGGCAGCACTTCGTTACTGTACGGAACGGTACAGACACGTGTAACGAGGCCACCTTTTATAGGTGAAAAGGACAGATTCGCAGTCTGTCCAGACGCCCACCAGTCGACTGCCCCAAGGGCAGTCGACTGGCCCGGCATTAAATGCCGGCCAACGGCTAGCCAACGGCTAGCAAACAGCTAGCCAACGGCTAGCAAACAGCTAGCCAACGGCTAGTTTTTGGGGTGTACCAGTCGACTGCCCATTGGCCAGTCGACTGGTCCGAAGCTGCGAACTCTCTGTGGGTTTTGGCAGTCGACTGCCTTCGGGCCAGTCGACTGCCCTGCCTCCCAGCTCAGCTCCAACTCCTTCAAAACTTCTCCTTCGCGTATGCCTTCAGGTCTACTCCCTTGGCTCGCCCCTTGAAGTCCTCTTCCTCTGGCTATCGTCCCTCGGATGCGCACGCAAGCCTTCCCTTGGCTTGCCTCCATGCCACCCTTCACGTGTGCCCTTTGAAGTCCACTTCCCGGCTTGCCCTTGGAGCTCTCCTCCCTCGGCTCTTGTCCCTCGGATAGGTCCACCAAGTGTGATCTTCCAAGTCCTGCAAACTCAATCACACAAATCAAATACAACATAGCACTCTAACTTTAAACTTATTCGCCCACACATCAAAACCATGATCTTTCAATCATTTAAAGGGCCGATTGCCTCAACAGCTTATGCAGCGGCTGTACAAGAAGCTGTCTGGTTGAGAAGGTTCCTAATGCATCTGAAGATTGTTGAGGACAGTGGGAGCCCTGATACAGTGTGTTGTGACAATCAAGCTGCTATAGCTTTTTCCAAGGATCCTAAATATCACAGCAAAGGCAAGCATATAGAAATTAAATACAATTTTGTAAGGGATATTGTTGACAAAAAAAAGATAATTCTTGAGTACATCCCTACCCGTGCAATGCTTGCAGATCCTTTTACTAAGCCGTTGACTAAAGAGTCATTTTATGAACATGTGAAGTCTTTGGGACTACGCAAGATGTAACAAATTATAAAGACTGTTATTTAAATGAAATGTCATGATCTATTCAGTGTGAATGTATTTGTTACATTTGAAAAAGTCTCGATGAGCATGTTGGCAGGCTGAGATTGGTCCACTCACATGGACAATCGTCTCTATTTGTTGAGTATAAATAGAGGTAAGACCATTACTTATGAGACAGCTTATGTAGTTATAAAGAGAGACATACTCATAAGTTGAGGTCGCCTTGATTTTGTATCAAGATGAGATCATTTATGTAATGATCGAAGTAAATGCACCCACCATTTACTAAACCTGTTTAAAGCCAGGTTGGAATTCATAAGTTGAATTCGGATTAGACGTTAGGTATGTCTAGATCGAAATCTGTACGATGTTAGATATTTGAGAAAAACATGCACTCTTTTTTGTAAAGAGAAAAATATCGTAGCATGTGATTCATACCACATGTGCTATAGCGACAATAAGGGCAGTAGGAGAAAGGATCCCTGCTTCTCTACTATGTGAGACCCTTGAGATTATCAGTTAATCTCAATCTTACCCTAAGTGACTATTTAGCTGTCTACTTGAAGTTTTAATCAGTGTTTGCTACTTTAGTGTGTGTCCTATTGACTATGGATGATTCGGTCTATGGAGCATAATTAGGAAAGCAACTGATTAGAATGAATAGATTCTAGCTGAAAAGGAAGATTAAAATTGGTTTACATCTGTAATACTTATTCACTGGTTGACCAGTTACATTTTTTGTTAAGTACTTAAAAATGTGATTGTGAATAAAAGCATTGATTTGAGATGTCGAACATGCTCTTGACATAGATGTCATATGAGGGATTAGAGATGTTCATATTGATGTAAATATTTAATCTGGGGTAAAGGCAAGTTATTGATGTCTCTGATTCGTTCTATAGAGCAGCTAAGTTAAGTGTAACAACTTTCTTAGCATTAATTGCTCAGAGTGCTTGCTGTCGCACGCACCATTTTCCCTGAAGTATGAATTGAATGCTCCTATATGGTCTTTGTGACTTTCTGACATGGTCTTAGTGACTAGATGCTCCTATATGGTCTTTGTGACTTCATTACATAGTCTTAGTGACTAGATAACCTATAGGGATAGAATTGGACGAGTGGGAGATGTTGGCGTTACAAGTTGGCGTTACAAGCGTCTACTGAAGAAACGTCCTCCATTGACGGTTGCAGGCGTTATTGGCCTCCATTGATGGAGGTATTGAATACCTCCATCAATGGAGGAAACGTATGTTTCTCCTGCTATAAAACGCGTCCAAATTGCAATCCAGAGGAGATATACGAAGGAAAAGGAATCGGAGCTTCGAATTGCTGGGTTTTGGTTTGTGGCTTAGTGAAAACGGTCCGGTGACATTCTCTCGACAGTGAGCAGAAGGAGTAGAGGAAGAAGAACATCAAGTCCGGTGACGTTCTCTCGACAGTGATCAGAAGGAGCAGAGGAAGAAGAACATCAAGAATCACTGTAAGTCTTAATCTTTGCAAATCGAATTCATGCTTAGACACCAACAGGTAGTGGGGAGAAGAAGCCGACGAGAGAGAGGAGGGGAGAAGATGCCGACGAAGGGGGAGGGTAGTGGGGGAGGGAGGGGAGAAGATATCGACGAGGGGGGAGGGGCAGCGGGGGGAGAAGAAGTTGACGAAGGGGAACTTGGGCAACGACGGGGGGCATGGCGACGAGGGGGGAGAGGGCAGCTAGGGTGGCATGAATTTGATGATATCTGAGAGGAGAGGGGGAAATGAAAACTCGGATTTGATATTTTTTTTATTCCCATTGAACCCTACCAAGCATCCTAAATGGGAATGAAATAAATTTCATTTCCATTCCAGACCCTGATACTCCCAACCAAGCGCCCCTTAATGTTCCATAATAAAAGGTGAAAAAAATTAATAGAAAGCAAAAAAAAAACACATAAAGGCGAGAAGGAGAAAATGAATGAAAAAAAACTTTCAACCTTCAAGACTCATGGTTACACAGTGAGCTTGTGGCGGCTTCATCCTATTCCTCAACCAGGCCACGACTTGATGCTAGGTCAGAAACTTATCGTTGCAATTCATAGCCAAACCTTGCCCTCCATCGGTGATGAGTTTACCTATTGTTGGTTATGGACTTTATTTTTTAGGAGTTTTTGCAAAAGAGGATAGAAATTTTGGCAATTTCCCAAAAGGCACTCCTAAGGTTTTTGAATACCCAAAAGGCACACCTAGGTTTCAACTTTCCTAAATGGAGCACCTCATTTCCATGCTGCCCCTCTCGCAACTGCCTACTTCATTCTTATCTTCCCAAGGCATCTGACCCGCATTTCAAAAAAAAATAATAATAATTTCTTTGGTTTAGATGTACGTAACCTCGACATCAAATCTCTTCTCTCTCAACTCGCTAAAAGCAAATCTCTTCTCCCTCAGCTTGCCTAAAGCAACTCTCTCTCAATGTCATTGAAAATCATAGAAGCTGAAACCCTACATAAAGGTATTCTTGTTCCTCTCTCAGCTAGCGGCAATTGAGTTAGCATTTTCGTCAAAACTAACCTACTCATTAGCTTTCCCTCTCCCATTTTAGTTTAGGGTTTAATTTAGCCTTATCATCCAATGTTCCGACATCGGTCATCTCCCACCTCTCTAATACAGTATCCACAAGTATACGAAAACGTCGCAGGTAATATAAAGAGTTGTCGAATTCACAGGGGATGAGTTGTCAAGTACTAGGGAGGATGTAAGGAGAATTAGCTAAACTAACCGAATGTGAATCAACGCAAACCAATGAGAACTAGAGTGAGAAAAGAGAGAGCTTGAGAGTGAGTGAGGAAAAGCTTATGTGAAGGGGATACTCTAGGATCTGGGTTTCGTTGTGATGATAATTAATGTTCTATGAATAGCTAGTGTCTTGGTTTCTATATTCAAGCTTCATAGGAGGCCTACTAAACACTGGTGTGGCTCACGAATGCCACACTAGAGTGTCTTCGTTTTGACAATCCGATGTCATTAGCTAGCCAAGGCAACTTAGAGAGTCCAGTTAAAAGTATCCTATGTCACTAAGGGTCCCCAGGCATACATCTCTAAATTACACAAGTTATCTCTTAGCATGAGATTAGGAAAAACCCATTTAGCTCTAATTAGGTTCTTCCTTGTACGAAGGTGGTCTCCATTTCAAGGTAACGCTCAAGGTTGTCTGATTAAAGGATTACCCTTGTTACCTAGGGCTTCCCAGGCATACAACCTTGAGAATATCCTCTAGGTTGAGACCTCTCCATACTTCCATTCAATTAAACATTACAATCAAGCATACACTTAAAAGATCTAAGCATAATCTCTTCAAATAAGCATTTAATCAAATAAGAGCAATTCCAACACATGTTATCTGTTGGTGCAAGTTGCATCAATGATGTTCCTCTTTAAGTGTTTTAATATTTGACAATTCACTTAAGTCAGTGATATATTGAACAAACAAAGGGGAGTAAGAGAGAAGTAAACTAAGCTGGAAAAAAATCCTAGTTGATCTAGGCATCGAAACCCTAAGACCTAGTGAAGGGCTGCTAGGCACCTAGCGAAGGGCTGCTAGGTATTGTAACCTTAAGACCTAGCGAAGGGCTGCTAGGCACCTAGCGAAGGGCTGCTAGGTATCGTAACCTTAAGACCTAGCGAAGGGCTACTTGGCACCTAGCGAAGGGCTGCTAGGTATCGTAACCCTAAGACCTAGCGAAGGGCTGCTAGGCACCTAGTGAAGGACTACTAGGCATAGAAGACCTAGCGAAGGATTGCTAGGCACCAGGCGAAGGACCGCTTGGTAACAAAGACCTAGCGAAGGGCTGCTAGGCACCTGGCGAAGGACCGCTGGGGAATGAAGTCTTGGTCCGAGGGACTGAGCAACTTAGCTGAGCGATGACTAAGGACAGGAGTAGAGACGGGTCAGGGTTCGAGTGTCTCGAGATCTGGAGTAATCGGAAGCTAAGTAAAAGTCCACCCGAAGGGCTGGGTGGCAACCGTCTCCTGAAAGGAGTAGGTGAAGGGCGAGTTCTCGGGGATGGGAACTTGTGCCGGTTCGACCTAGGGTTTCGTGCAAATTCGAAGTCCGAACCAAGTCCCTAAGGCTAACATTATATGTATCCATGCTTTGTGTTTGTGTATCTTGCAGGTATCAAGAACCGGAGACAAAGCAGTTAAACCAGGCAAAAAGTGGTTGGAGGCCCTAAGCAGGCGCCCCCATGCAACCAGGGCCCCCCCAACACTGGGGGCGCCCCCAGACTGTACTAAAGAAGCAGGAAACGTAGTGTATGCAGAACAGGTGTCAACCGGGGCGCCCGGAGCGTCCGGGGCGCCCGGATTAGTAGCTGTTTTGCTGTTTCGAAGTCAGAACACAGGATAAGCCCTCACGGGGGCGCCCGGAGCATCCGGGGCGCCCTGGTCAATGATCTTATCACCTGCGGCGAGGTAGGCGCAAGGATAAGGGTTGACCGAGTCTTTCGGGGCGCCCGGAGCGTCCGGGGTGCCCTGGTCAATGATCTTATCACCTGCGGCGAGGTAGGCGCAAGGATAAGGGTTGACCGAGTCTTCCGGGGCGCCCCCAGCGTCCGGGGCGCCCCCAGGAGGCCTATATAAGGGGCTTCGACCCCTTTGCTTCAGATACGACTTCCAAGAACCATTCCGAGCATTCTGACCAACGGCAACGCACTAGAAATGAGGCTCTACGACCGGGAGGCTCCAGGAGGAAGTGCGCAGCACTTCGGAGGTCCAGATTGGCCGAGCTTCATCCTTGTCTTGTTGGTTTGCATTTTGTTAATTACCGTACTTAATTGTTCTATATTATTGCTTGTAATCTTGCACTGTAAGTCGGGTTTCTCTGCCTCCGGAAAGTCCGGGAAGGAGACCAATAGTGGACGGGCGTTCCCGTGCATAGGCCTTGGATGTACTGACCCTGGGGGGTCGGGAACCAAGTAAAAATCCCGCGTGTCCTTTGCTGTGTTTTTCTTCGTTCTATTTATTTTCCGCTGCGCTAACACTCTAAGTCCAAAACGAAAGTTACGAAGTTTCTGAGAAGTTTTCACGATCGATATTCACCCCCCCTCTATCGACGGCACCGGTCCTACAATTGGTATCAGAGCCGAGCCGCTCTTCACCGGACTAACCGCCGACGGAGCAACGACGCCAGGAGTTAAGGGGGAGCCCAGGGGTGAATCAGGTACATTTTTTTTAATGTCTAATTTTAAATTGCATATTATTTGTTTCACATGCAGGGAGAGAGGGCACTATAAAAATCAGTGTCCTACTCATAAAAATCGTTCATCACCGGTGGCAAAGGGGGCACCAGCGCCAGGAGTCCGGAGAGATAAAAGCCATATCAGATGCTTCAAGTGCGGAAAATTCGGACACTACAAAAACAAATGTCCGGCAAAGGTACGAAAAATTTATGTTCCAAAAATTTTACAAGTTCCTGCACTGCCATGTGATAAAGTAGTTAATTTTTCTGATAAAGTAGATTTACTGCATAGTAAAATTAACTTCTTGCATGTTAAATTACAAAACGTGAATATGACCAAAATATTAGAAATTAATTGTTTAATTCAGAATATCAATTCAAAAATTAATAAAATTAACTCTGATAATTTATCTGATAAAATTAATTCTGATAATTTATCTGATAAAATTAATTCTAATAATTTATCTGATAAAATTAACTCTGATAATTTGTCTGATAATTTTAATTCAGACAAAATTAATCCTAAGGATAAATCCGAATTCAAATTTGAAAATCCTAAGGATAAATCCGAATTCAAATTTGAATATCTTAAGGATAAATCCGAAATTAATCCTGAAAATCTCAAGATTAATTCAGAAATTAATTCTGAAAATCTTAAAGATAATCTAGAGATTAATGTTGAAAATATATCTGAGGATAATTCTAAGGATAATGGTAAAGATAAAATTCTCCTAGATAATAATTTAATTATAGATAATATTGAATATTATTATAAAACTTTAACTAGTGGCCCAATTTACTCCACCTACTGTGAGGATATTGAAAAATCTAATCCTAAGGAGGATATGGAACTATCTAAGATAAAGGTCATTATCAATAAAAATTATAAAAATTCAAATAAATCAAAATTATTAGAAAAACTTGAAAAGAAAGATAAAGATGAAGAAGAAATTTTCGAAATAATGAAAATGATGAATTTAAACCCACAATTATTAATTAATCATGATAATCTTAAATTAAAATTAATTAAATCTTAATTATTCAAATTAAATTAAATTCGAAATTCAAACTTAAATTAAATTCGAAATTCAAACTTAAATAAAATTAAATTCAAATTAAATTAAATTCAAATTAAATTAAAATTAAATTAAATTAAATTAAATTAAATTCAAATTAAATTAAATTCAAATTAAATTAAATTAAAATGAAATTAAATAAAATTAAAAATAAATTAAATTAAAATAAATTAAAATAAATTAAATTCAAATTAAATTAAAATAAATTAAATTAAATTAAATTAAAATCAAATTAAATTAAAATAAAATTAAATTCAAATTAAATTATATTCAAATTAAATTAATTTTAAATTAAATTTAAATTAAATTAAATTCAAATTAAATTAAATTAAATTAAAATTAAATTAAAATTAAATTCAAATTAAATTAAATTAAATAAAATTCAAATTAAATAAAATTCAAATTAAATTAAATTAAATTCAAATTAAATTAAATTAAATTCAAATTAAATTCAAATTAAATTAAAATAAATTAAATTAAATTAAATTAAATTCAAATTAAATTAAATTCGAATTAAATTAAATTAAATTAAATTCAAATTAAATTAAATTAAATTAAATTCAAATTAAATTAAATTCAAATTAAATTAAATTAAATTCAAATCAAATTACATTCAAATTAAATTAAATTAAATTAAATTCAAATTAAATTCAAATTAAATTAAATTAAATTAAATTAAATTCTAGTTAAATTAAATTCAAATTAAATTAAGTTAAATTAAATTAAATTAAATTATATTAAATTCAAATTAAATTAAATTCAAATTAAATTAAATTAAATTTAAATTAAATTAAATTCAAATTAAATTAAATTAAAATTATATTAAGTTAAATTCAAATTAAATTAAATCTTAATTAAATATTAATTAAATTCAAATTAAATCTTAATTAAATTCGAATTAAATCTTAATTAAATTCGAATTAAATCTTAATTAAATTCGAATTAAATCTTAATTAAATATTAATTAAATTCAAATTAAATCTTAATTAAATATTAATTAAATTCAAATTAAATCTTAATTTCAAATTAAATCTGAATTAAATTAGAATTAAACCTTAATTAAGCTTTAATTAAATTCGAATTAAAACCAAATTCAAATTAGATTAAATTAAAAATTGTAATTAAATTCAATTTTAATCAATTCAAACTTAAATTAATTCAACATCAATTAATTCTTAATTAACCTAAACTCTAACTAAAATAAAATTTTACCCAAACTGTAACAATTGAAATTAACAACATTAAATATGTCAAAGTGGGTTGACATATTCGCGGGTTAATACGACATGTATCAAATCGAGAATTTGATACATCTTTAGAAACGTAATTAAAATGCTTTGGAATTGTTTGACTCATGCATAATTACCATGTCATGCATCTGCTACTTACTTTTAATATCTGACATGTCATTCATATTTAAATTTTATGCATATATTAGAACGGCTATAGGAAAAAGAATAATTGAAACTTGATCAACCTAGTATTGGGTGGAGGTGAGATGATAGTACGTTAGGGAAGCCAATTCTAATAAGGTCAAGTATACTCTACTTGGTCTCTTTAGACTGGTGAAACTAGTCGAAGCTACCGATCCAAGACCCAAATTAGTTAGACCAGAATTTTTCAAAAAGTAATTTTGAAAATGAAATTTCATTAAAAGGCTTTGTCAAGGAAAGGGTTGATGATCCAATAAGGCTACGACCAAAGAAGGCCTAGTGCCTCGCCAAGACCTGGAAGCCAATTTTGAAATTCAAATTCAAGTTACTTCTTGTCAAATTCAAATCTAACACAAGCTTCAATTAAATTTTAGAATTAATTAAGAAAAATAATTCAAGCATCTCACAATACACCTATAATGCAATCATGCTTATTGTATTGATACATCTAAAATGGGTGAGATGTTAAGGACTAATAAATTGAAAAATATTTTTCAAAATTGTTTTTCAAAATCATTAGAATATTTTTCTAAAAATATATTTTCAAAATAGTGTTTCAACATAATAATGTTTTTATGAAATTCATGCTTGTCTGATTGAATATACATATTACACGTTTTTTAAAATTATATCTTTTCAAAAATTGTTTGACTCACGCAATTAGACACAAGCCTCTTAGGACAACACTAAAGTTCCTTAAGGCACTTAGATAGAGTCAAACGGTATCGGATACAGGGGGAGTGATTTTTATTTTTTTTACTTTCAAAAACTACACTGTAAAAATTACTATTATTTGAAAATACTTTTTCGAAAACTGAGCTTTAAATCGTTATCACTTGTGTTTTTCGAAAAAGGTTTATGTTGTAAAATTTATCTACTTGAAAATTATCATTTCTTTGACTTTGATAAACCTTAAAGACACAGAGGAAAGGTCCACTTTATGATCTTCAAGGACTCCTAGGACGTGTCAAATTTAGGGGGAGTCTAACAAGTGTTAAATTATTTTGAAAATTATTATTCTTTTGATCTGAATCAAACCTTAAGACTCAGAGGAAGAGTACTTATGGTCAACAAGCTTCCCAGGACTGGGTCAAGTTCAAGGGGAGGTCAAATTAAAAGACTTATTGAATATTTCAAATGTTTTCATGCGCGGTATTTTCAAAACCTGTTGAAAACGTAAGTATTCTTTCAAAATACTATTAATTTTCCCAAAACAAAAATATATACTATTATTTTCAAAATTTTGAAACAATATTTACTTGAGTTTGAAGAAATTCCAGGACACTTAGGAAATGTCCTTGTAGTCAACAAGGTTTCCCAGGATAGTGTTAGACGGGAAGATAAACCAAATCAAGTAATATATTGAGTCTTCAAAAGTTCACACATTTTTCAAAATGCACCAGCATATATTTTCAAAAGTACTATCATTTTCAAAATTCTATTAATATTTACTTGACTTTGAAAATTTTCCAGGACACTTAGGAAAATGTCCTTGTAGTCAACAAGGTTTCCCAGGATTGTGTCAGACTGGAAAAGAAACTTAGTCAAGTAAAATATTATGTTTCAAAAATTACTTATATTTCTCAAAGTCTCATCTCTTTCAAAAATTAGTTAGTACTTGCAAAATAGGCATAATATTTATATTTTCCAAAATAATATTTTTCAAAAAGTTAGGCATTTTTTTCAAAAAAAAATAATATATCATTCAAAATACAATGCTTTCAAAATTTCTGCACCAAGTATTTTTCAAAAAGAACCAAAATTTCTCATTGTTGGTGCAAGTATTTTCCTGTGTTTTTTTGATGTATGACAAAGGGGGAGAGGTATGCCCAAGTTAGAAATTTTTTTTCTAGAGGATCAAAAATATGTTCAAAACTAAAGTCAATTTTTCCCAAGGATAGTAAGTTAGCCCCTTAAACCAATCTAACTTAAGTTATTGTCAAACATAAAAAAGGGGGAGATTGTTGGTGCAAGTTGCATCAATGATGTTCCTCTTTAAGTGTTTTAATGTTTGACAATTCACTTAAGTCAGTGATATATTGAGCAGACAAAGGGGAGTAAGAGAGAAGTAAACTAAGCTGGAAAAAAGTCCTAGTTGATCTAGGCATCGAAACCCTAAGACCTAGCGAAGGGCTGCTAGGCACCTAGCGAAGGGCTGCTAGGTATCGTAACCTTAAGACCTAGCGAAGGGCTGCTAGGCACCTAGCGAAGGGCTGCTAGGTATCGTAACCTTAAGACCTAGCGAAGGGCTGCTAGGTATCGTAACCCTAAGACCTAGCGAAGGGCTGCTAGGCACCTAGTGAAGGACTACTAGGCATAGAAGACCTAGCGAAGGATTGCTAGGCACCAGGCGAAGGACCGCTTGGTAACAAAGACCTAGCGAAGGGCTGCTAGGCACCTGGCGAAGGACCGCTGGGGAATGAAGTCTTGGTCCGAGGGACTGAGCAACTTAGCTGAGCGATGACTAAGGACAGGAGTAGAGACGGGTCAGGGTTCGAACGTCTCGAGATCCGGAGTAATCGGAAGCTAAGTAAAAGTCCACCCGAAGGGCTGGGTGACAATCGTCTCCTGAAAGGAGTAGGTGAAGGGCGAGTTCACGGGGATGGGAACTTGTGCCGGTTCGACCTAGGGTTTCATGCAAATTCGAAGTCCGAACCAAGTCCCTAAGGCTAACATTATATGTATCCATGCTTTGTGTTTGTGTATCTTGCAGGTATCAAGAACCGGAGACAAAGCAGTTAAACCAGGCAAAAAGTGGTTGGAGGCCCTAAGCAGGGCGCCCCCATGCAACCAGGGCGCCCCCAACACTGGGGGCGCCCCCAGACTGTACTAAAGAAGCAGGAAACGTGGTGTATGCAGAACAGGTGTCAACCGGGGCGCCCGGAGCGTCTGGGGCGCCCGGATTAGTAGCTGTTTTGCTGTTTCGAAGTCAGAACACAGGATAAGCCCTCACGGGGGCGCCTGGAGCGTCCGGGGCGCCCTGGTCAATGATCTTATCACCTGCGGCGAGGTAGGTGCAAGGATAAGGGTTGACCGAGTCTTCCGGGGTGCCCCCAGCGTCCGGGGCGCCCCCAGGAGGCCTATATAAGGGGCTTCGGCCCCTCTGCTTCAGATACGACTTCCAAGAACCATTCTGAGCATTCTGACCAATGGCAACGCACTAGAAACGAGACTCTATGACCGGGAGGCTCCAGGAGGAAGTGCGCGGCACTTCGGAGGTCCAGATTGGCCGAGCTTCATCCTTGTCTTGTTGGTTTGCATTTTGTTAATTACCGTACTTAATTTTTCTATATTATTGCTTGTAATCTTGCACTGTAAGTCGGGTTTCTCCGCCTCCGGAAAGTCCGGGAAGGAGACCAATAGTGGACGGGCGTGTAACGACCCAGAAAATTCTCTTAATATTTTCTTAAAATATTAAGCATGTTTAAATAATTTTCCAAGGGACCTAGAAATATTAAGGAGAACTTAGGCCTAGAAAATCCATATTTTCTCATTTAAATTGAGAAAACTAAGTACCAATGAGCTTTAAATGGGCTCCAAAAATAGGTATTAATTAGGTAAAATTAATATAAATTAGGTAAAATTAATATAAATATAAAAGAATTTTATTTAGGAATATTGGCATAATTATGGGTGATTTTAGGGGGGTTTTCAGAATTTAGGAAATAAAAATAATAAAATAAATGAAATAAAAATAAAATAAAAATAAAGGTGCATGAGCCAAGGATTGAACCTTGGACCTCTTGTACAACCATGTAAGCCTTAACCAACTCACCTAGCAAGGGATTTCTATTAGGAAATGAAGTAGATATAAGTTAAGATTAAGAAGAAGATGAAGAGTCATGGAGAGACTCTTCATTTACCTCCTTAATGGGCTATTAAAGGGGGGTTTTGGGAGTTACCTCTTCTTCCCATTACTTGCATTTCAAAAACTCTTCCTCCCCTCATTCTTGCCGAGCACCAAGAAGAGGGTTTTCCCCTTGGAAAAGCTTCCACCAAGGTCCCATCTCCTAGATCTAAAGTCTCTTCCAAGGATACAAGGACAAGGGTGTTCAAGGGTCCAAAGATCTTACCATTTTCTTCTCTTCCAAGGTTCGAAAAAAAATCAAGAAACCCAAGGTAAGACTCCCTCACCTGTGGTATAATAGTTCCCCTATGATTTCCATGATTTTTAGCATGATATATTGGTTAGTTTTCGAATTTGATGTTGAAAGGAAAGAAAACCAAGACCCTCATGCTTAAGGGTTTCGGCCACCATGATTTCTAGGTCTATAAATATGATAAAAATCTGTATAATGCTATTTAATGTTCCCTTATGATGTGTATAGGTTAAGTATAATTTTTGGTAATTTTTGGAGTACCCTAGGACACCCTAGGGTTTCGGCCAACATGAAAGAAACAAAACTAAGAACCTTAAGTTTAAGGGTTTCGGCCACCATGATTTACAGGTCTATAATTATTCCAAAAATCATGATAATGTTATTTAATGTTCCCTTATGATGTTTAGAGGTTAAGTATAATTTTTGGGGATTTTTGGAGTACCCTAGGACACCCTAGGGTTTCGGCCAACATGAAAGAAACAAAACTAGGAACCCTAAGTTTAAGGGTTTCGGCCACCATGATTTACAGGTCTATAATTATGCCAAAAATCTTGATAATGTTATTTAATGTTCCCTTATGATGTGTAGAGGTTAAGTATAATTTTTGGGGATTTTTGGACTACCCTAGGATACCCTAGGGTTTCGGCCAACATGAAGGAACCTAAGCAAGCACCCTAGGACACCCTAGGGTTTCGGCCGCCATGTTTAAGGGTCTAAAATGATGATTAAAATCCCAATCATGATGTTTAATGTACTCTCATGATGTCTAGAGGTTTAATACAATTTTTGGGAATTTTTGGGATACCCTAGAGACCCCATATGTTTCGGCTAACCTCAAGGACCCAAGGGTTAGGGTTGAGCCTTTAACTTCAAGTATATGTTTATGTGTTGCCATGATAAGTATGATAAGTTTATGTTCAGGATATGAATGATGCCATAATAAGAATGATAGGGTTATGATCACGATAAAAATGATGCTATGATATGTTAGGTTCATGATATGAATGATGCCATGTTAAGTATGTTATGTTTATGTTTAAGAATGAGGATGATGTCATGTTTAAGAATGAAAATGATGCCATGTTTAAGAATGAAAATGATGCCATGTTAAGTATGTTATGTTTATGTTCATGATAAGAATGATACATGCCATGTCTTATGAATGATACATATGTATGCCATGATTTATGAATAAGATGTATGTATGCCATGTCTTATGAATGAAGTTAAGTACATGCCTTTAAGGCACAGCTATGATGTTAAGTATGATGAATGACAAGTATGATGAATGAATGATGATGAACGACAAGTATGATGAATGAAAGATGATGCTTATGTCTTTAAGGCATAAATATGCTAAACGGCACGGTCGACGGTTGACGGTACGACGGTCGAGAGGACCGGTAAATGAGCCGGTAGATGGGCCGAGCCGTAACAAGTTATGCTATGTTAAGTATGTTATGAATGAATGATGAATGATGACACATGAAAAGTATTTTACTTTATGTATGGGCTTGTACCGGACCGAAGTATGGGTCCAAGGGATGGGCACCTTAAGAACGCCCCGGTTTTGGACTATCGTAGCTGTCCACGGTTCTGGCCCTACCGGAGCTGGGCAACAGGGATGGGCACCTTAAGAACGCCTTGGTTTGGGGACTACCGACTATGCTGTCCTTACCCTAGTAGGTTGGGGCTCGTGACCTCGGACTTGCTAGGGATGCGCGCTATGATGTATGTATGTGGTACAAGCCGGGGACCCCAAATGATGTATGATGATTATGTTTAAGCATTTAAACGTATGTTTTAAAAGTTAAGCATCCCTTATGTATATGCATTCCACTCATGCATCCATTCATGTTATGCATTATGCTATAATGATAAGATTTTATGCTTACGTTTCATGTTAAGAAGTATGCATGAGAATGAATGATCTATGCCATGATTATGTTAGGAAGAGGTCCATATGCTATGATAGGTTTTATACCATGAATTATGCCATGCTTAGAATGTTCACTACGTTTATGAATTATGCCATGAATTATGCCATGCTTAGAATGTCTATGATGTTTATGTTTATGCCATGAATTATGCCATGCTTAGAATGTTCACTATGTTTATGATCTATGCCATGAATTATGTTCACTATGTTTATGAATTATGCCTTGAATTATGCCATGCTTAGAATGTCTATGATGTTTATGTTTATGCCATGAATTATGTCATGCTTAGAATGTTTATGAAGTTTATGTTTATGCCATGAATTATGCCATGCTTAGAATGTTTATGATGTTTATGTTTATGCCATGTATCATGCCATGCTTAGAATGTTACTATGATTATGTTCATGCCATGCTATGTATACGACAAGTGACGAAAGATGTTATGTTCTAAGTAGAGCACCAAGTATGTTAATGTTTTATGTGCTCATTATGAGATGATGAATGATGAATGGTTTTGTGAGTAGGAAAGAGTCTTACTAAGCCTGTGTGCTTATAGTCTTATTTCCTTATACCGCAGATCATTCAAGGGGACAATGAAGGAAGCAGCAGGAGGGCAAGAACGCATGTGTGTCGTAGTGACTTGGCCCAGGAAACTATATGTTTACTTATATGTTTGAATAATGACTTGTGGAACCTTATGATAAGATGTTATGTGAGACATGATATGATGCTTATGTTCAAAGTTAATATGCTAAGGTTCCCATGTCAATAAGTTAAGAATGGCAACAGGGCATGTATAAGTTAAGTTATTGTTGGTGCAGGAAGCACCGTATCGAACCTTGTTTTGATATTGGCAAAGGATTCAAAGTTAAGTTTATTTGTGATCTAACGTTGTTCACTGAGTGTGCAGAAAAAGCCCTAGCGAAGGACTGCTAGGCAACTAGCGAAGGGCTGCTAGTCATCAAGCCCTAGCGAAGGACTGCTAGGCAACTGGCGAAGGACTGCCAGTATCCAAGCCCTAGCGAAGGACTGCTAGGCAACTGGCGAAGGACTTCCAGTATCCAAGCCCTAGCGAAGGACTGCTAGGCAACTGGCGAAGGACTGCCAATATCCAAGACCTAGCGAAGGACTGCTAGGCGCCAGGCGAAGGACAGCTTGGGACTAAAGCCCTAGCGAAGGACTGCTAGGCACCGAGCGAAGGGCAGCTCGGCATCCAAGACCTGACAAAGGATCGTCAGGCAAAAGTCCAACCAAAGGAGCGGTTGGCATCAGGTAAACTCTCCCGAGTGGAGTAGGTGAGGACGCGTTCCCCGTCGAGGGAACAGTAGGCGTCGGTTCGACCTAGGGCTCCATTTTGGAGACCAAAGTCAGAACCAAGACAGCTGAGGCTGTATAAAATAATAATTAATTGCTTTATTGTGTTTTTGAACTAACCCTTGATGCAGGACCGAAGGAACGTGTGTCTGCAACTCAGAGAGCCTCAAAGGAGTGAGATAACAGCTGAGTAAGGCGCCCTGAGTGTCCAGGGTGCCCTCAAGGTAAACCAGAACCAAGCGAAGCAAAATGGGCTTCGGCTGCTTACTGGGCAAGGCGCCCTCAGCAGCGAAGGCGCCCTCGTCAGCCAGGGCGCCCTCAGCGCCGAAGGCGCCCTCAGGAGCCAAGGCGCTTCGCGCCTAAGCCAGCGAAGGTGATCAACTCTATCCAGCCGAGAAGACCGGGTCAACCAAGGCGCCCTCAGCGACCAGGGCGCCCCAGAGGTCAAACCTCATCCCTACCTGGGTGGGATAACACTTGACCGAGCGAAATCCGGATCTTGGGACACGTGGCAGGGCGCCCCCGACGTTCAGGGCGCCCCTAGACCCTATTAATAGGACCCTCGACCAAGGCTTTCATCAACAACTTCGCTCTAACGCTTCCATACTCTTCTGTGCTCACGCCCTGCTCCGGAAACTGCCCAACTCGAGCCGACGACGTCCCGCTGCTCCGGAAAGTCAACCTACAACCGGACGTCGGTAAAAGAAGAGTTTCAAATTTTTTTTATTTACAGTTTACGTTGCTATACTTGTAATCCCTTTTTTTGTAAACTGAATTTGCGCTCATATAGAATTGCCCAAAGTAAACGATCAACGATCGTGGGCCTTGGAGTAGGAGTTGACACAGGCTCCGAACCAAGTAAAAATCTTTGTGTCCTTTGTGTTGGTTTTTTTGTTTAATTCCGCTGCGTACGTACTCTTTAATATAATCCGAAAGTTTTCCGATATTCACCCCCCCCTCTATCGGGCTCCTCGATCCAACAAGTGGTATCAGAGCGGGGTAATTCAAACTTGGTGCAACCACCAGTTTGAAAGTTTTTCGGATTTACAATTTTTTTTTTATTTCATTTCATTTCTTTTTGTTAATCAACACCACTCGATCAGTCTCATTTTTCATTTCGGATTTACGCCTTTTTCAATTTTGAATTTTCATATTTTCACCATAAGTCTGAATTGATAAAACAAACAATTTTTGAAATTTTGTCATAAATTTTTTTTATTATTATTTTAATATTTTTCTCGAAATTCGTGCTACTTTAATTTAAGCAAAATTTTTCCCAAACATTAAAATCTTACTTTTTCATTATTAATCAGAATTGACAAAATTATCATTTTTAAAAATTTATCAAAAATTGTTTTTATTATTTTATTATTATTTCACCTCGAAATTCGTGCAATTTTTTTTGGGCTATTTTTTTTCTCCCGCACTACTAATCCAAGACCATGTCTTGGGACATTTCTATTTTTTTGTGTGCGAGATTTAAACTAAATGGCCAATCAAGAATGGAATAGCATTCGTCCACCGCTCTTCTCTGGCGAAAACTTTAGCTTTTGGAGAAGGCAAATGGAGTCCCTTCTGAAGGCCCACATGGACTTATGGCGGATCATCCAAACAGGATTCTCTCTTCCCGTAGAAGATGAGTTATCCATCGAATGGGACAAACTGGATGAACAAACCCTCAACCAAATCGAGACCGATGCAAGGGCAACTTCGATCCTACAATGTGGCCTATCCAAGGAGCAACTTGAACTAGTAGGACCATTCAAGTGTGCCAGAGAAATTTGGGAGAAACTAACCAATCTACACGAAGAGAGCTCCGAAATTGAGTTAGCACCTGACTGCGAACTCGAGCCAGAGTCAGAAGACGAATTGACTGAGACAAAAATGGTAACCAATTTCGAATCCTTTTTTGAATCAATATTAGATAATCCAACAGATACTATAATGGTCGAGAAAGGTATAATCTCTAGTGCAGGGAAAGCTCCAAGAGAACCACCAGAGAAAAAGATTCAACCTGTACCCGAGTCTAACTCAGACTCAGAATTTGACGACAAAGAAGGAAACCGACCCAAACCGGTCCAATTAGCTCGTGATCATTACAAGAGCACTGGAAAAACAATCGGGGAAGGTAAGTTTTCAATATTTGAAAATTCAATATCTATCTCAAATAACATGATTAGTTTGTATAAATTAGTTAAGGTTAGTACATTAGAAAACTTAATTCATAACCATGCTAATTTTAAAAAACCAAAGTTTGATTTCAATTATGATGTAACTTAGATCAGTTTTTGTTTGCTTTAATTATGTGTTGCTTTTTATTTTATTTTATGCTTAGATTTTTTTTTAATTAGTTTAAGGACTGGTTAGTTTAAGGATTAAACAAACTTAACTGAAATTTGAACAACATAGTATTGGGTGGCGGTGAGATGATAGTACGTTGGGGAAACCAATTCTAATAAGATCAAGTTTACTTGGTCTCTTTAGACTGGTGAAACCAGCCGAAGCTACCGATCCAAAATCCAAACTAGTTAGACCAGAATTTACCAAAAAGTAATTTTGAAAATGAAATTTCACTAAAAGGCTTTATCTAGGAAAGGGTGGATGATCCCATAAGGCTACGACCAAAGAAGGCCTAGTGCCTCGCCAAGACCTGGAAGCCAATTTTTGAAATTCAAATTCAATTTACTCTTTGTTAAATTCGAATCTAACACAAATTTTCAGTTAATTTTAGATTCAAATATCTCTTTTCAAAACAAATTTAAATTGGGTTTAAAAATTAATTCAACTTTTCAAAATTAATCATGACCTTTTCAAAATAAATCTTTTTATTAAAATATGCATCTCACAAAACAGTTAAGGATATCCTATTTTGTCACTTAGAAATGGGTGAGATGCTTAGGACCTAAAAGTTGAGTCCAACCAATTCAAGTAAATCCAATTAAATCTTAATTAATTCAAGTAAATCCAATTAAATATTAATTAATTCAATTAAATCCACTTAAGTCTTAATTAAATCAGTTAAATTCATTTAAATCTTAATTAAATCAATTTAATTCAATTAATTATTCTCAAAATTCAATTTAATTATTGTCAATCATTTATTTTCAAAATTAAAATATTTGTCTCACACAACCCATAAGGTTAACATGCTTGACCACATAGAACTGGGTGAGACATCTAGGACCTAAAAGTATAATTCACTATGCTTTTAAATGAAAAGGTTTGCAAAATTATCTCTATTTTGTTTTGTCAATTTATTGTACTATAACCTACCCCTTCATTTCTAACATTTTTTTAATATAAAAATTCATGTTAAATATCTCGATAGACTTGTTTTAAATATAATCTAGTTTTTTTCTTTTGGTCATCGATTGGTCAAAATTGGTCAAAATAGTCAACCCTAGTCAACATAGTCAAACCTGCTCAACACTGAAACCCCTAAAAGAACTTAGACAAAAGTCAGACTGTGTCAGATACAGGGGGAGTTTCTTATAATACTTTTCAAAAAATTAAATTGTTTTTCAAAAACCTTATGCTCTAAATCTTATTATCATCTCAATAAGGTTTTCAAAAATTAATTCAAAAACCATCGTATACTACTATATGTTTGAAAATTATCATCATTTCAAAATATTTTTCGAAAACTATTTTCAAAAATGTATCACTTTGAAAGTTATCATACTCAGAAGGTTATTCAAAATTATTCTTTTAATTTTAATAAACCCTAAAGACACAGAGGAAGGTCCACTTCATGATCTACAAGGACTCCTAGGATGTGTCAAATTTAGGGAGAGTTTGAGTTAAAAGAAGAATTTCTGAAATATTTTTTTGGTAATTATTTGTTTTGAAATTGTTAGATAAATTCCTTTGATCTGAACTGAACCCTAAGAACTCAGAGGAAGAATACTTGTAGTTAACAAGCTTCCAAGGACTGCATCAAGTTTATGGGGAGATCAAATTAAAAGAATTATTGAACATTTTCAAAACTATATGTTTTCATGGACTGCAAGTTTAAAATCTGTTTGAAAACTTAAATAATTTTTTTTAAAAAAAATACTATTATTTTATTTTTCAAAATTTTTATGGCTTATAAAATTATTTTTGAAATACTTAGGAATATTATTTTACTTGGGTTGAAAAATTTTCAGGACACTTAGGAAAATGTCCTTGTAGTTAACAAGGTTTCCTAGGATTGTGTCAGACTGGAAAAGAAATCATGTCAAGTATTCAAAATTAATTTTTGTTGCATAATCTTCAAAAGTACTTCTATTTTTCAAAGTATAATGTTTTGAAAAGTACTAATACTTGTAAAGGCAATAGTGTTCTAAGTGCATAAAGTTTCTAAAAGATTTGCCTACAAATATAAAATATTTTTTAAGTGGAGTTTTGTTGGTGCATCTTAAAGTTTTTTTTGCTATACTTTCAAGAATTATGCTTTCAAAACTCATAGGCTCTGATACATAAATTATTTTTTATCTTAGAAATGGTTTAAAACTTATACTTAAAGACCTTGTTTTCCAAAATGCACAAAGTGTTTCCAAACAAATAGTTCTAAGTAGATTTTTACTTAGTAAACAAAATTTGCCTAAGCAAAGACTTTTTGAAAATTTTGGCAAATGTTTGTCTTAGTGAAAAAAAACTTGTCTAGAAATTTTTTAAGATTTTGTTTTTCAAAATACAAAAAGTATTTCCAAGTAAGGTTTTCTCCCAGTTCTCAAAGTTAAACCATTTGTTAGGGAAATTTGGTTTCAAAATCTTGCCTAATTAAAATTCTTTTTGCAAAGCTATGTAAAACTGTTGTAACAAAATTTAAGTTTGCAATTTTTTTTTTAACTTTACCTTGTTCACCCATGTTTATTTTTGATATATGTCAAAGGGGGAGGAAAGGTCAAAGTTAAGTATTTTATAACACAAATACTCAGGGTTTTAGGGGGAGTATGAGAAATAAAGGATTTTTTTCTTTTCAAATCTTACCTTGTGTTATTAAATGTTATAAAGTTTTTACTTAACATTGAATTGTGTAAAATTGCTATACTTCATTTTTACATTATGTTCTCAACTATTATAAAGTTTTTTACTTAACTTTGAATTGTGTTGCCATAATCAAAAAGGGGGAGATTGTTGGTGCAGGAAGCACCATATCGAACCTTGTTTTGATATTGGCAAAGGATTCAAAGTTAAGTTTATTTGTGATCTAACGTTGTTCACTGAGTGTGCAGAAAAAGCCCTAGCGAAGGACTGCTAGGCAACTAGCGAAGGGCTGCTAGTCATCAAGCCCTAGCGAAGGACTGCTAGGCAACTGGCGAAGGACTGCCAGTATCCAAGCCCTAGCGAAGGACTGCTAGACAACTGGCGAAGGACTGCCAGTATCCAAGCCCTAGCGAAGGACTGCTAGGCAACTGGCGAAGGACTGCCAGTATCCAAGACCTAGCGAAGGACTGCTAGGCGCCAGACGAAGGATAGCTTGGGACTAAAGCCCTAGCGAAGGACTGCTAGGCACCGAGCGAAGGGCAGCTCGGCATCCAAAACCTGACAAAGGATCGTCAGGCAAAAGTCCAACCAAAGGAGCGGTTGGCATCAGGTAAACTCTCCCGAGTGGAGTAGGTGAGGACGCGTTCCCCGTCGAGGGAACAGTAGGCGTCGGTTCGACCTAGGACTCCATTTTGGAGATCAAAGTCAGAACCAAGACAGCTGAGGCTGTATAAAATAATAATTAATTGCTTTATTGTGTTTTTGGACTAACCCTTGATGCAGGACCGAAGGAACGTGTGTCTGCAACTCAGAGAGCCTCAAAGGAGTGAGGCAACAGCTGAGTAAGGCGCCCTGAGTGTCCAGGGCGCCCTCAAGGTAAACCAGAACCAAGCGAAGCAAAATGGGCTTCGGCTGCTTACTGGGCAAGGCGCCCTCTGCAGCGAAGGCGCCCTCGTCAGCCAGGGCGCCCTCAGCGCCGAAGGCGCCCTCAGGAGCCAAGGCGCTTCGCGCCTAAGCCAGCGAAGGTGATCAACTCTATCCAGCCGAGAAGACCGGGTCAACCAAGGCGCCCTCAGCGACCAGGGCACCCCAGAGGTCAAACCTCATCCCTACCTGGGTGGGATAACGCTTGATCGAGCGAAATCCGGATCTTGGGACACGTGGCAGGGCGCCCCCGACGTTCAGGGCGCCCCTAGACCCTATAAATAGGACCCTCGACCAAGGCTTTCATCAACAACTTCGCTCCAACGCTTCCATACTCTTCTATGCTCACGCCCTGCTCCGGAAACTGCCCAACTCGAGCCGACGATGTCCCGCTGCTCCGGAAAGTCAACCTACAACCGGACGTAGGTAAAAGAAGAGTTTCAATTTTTTTTATTTACAGTTTACGTTGCTATACTTGTAATCCCTTTTTTTGTAAACTGAATTTGCGCTCATATAGAATTGCCCAAAGTAAACGATCAACGATCGTGGGCCTTGGAGTAGGAGTCGACACAGGCTCCGAACCAAGTAAAAATCTCTGTGTCCTTTGTGTTGGTTTTTTTGTTTAATTCCGCTGCGTACGTACTCTTTAATATAATCCGAAAGTTTTCCGATATTCACCCCCCCTCTATCGGGCTCCTCGATCCAACAGTTATTCCGCTGCCTTATGATGTCTACATGCCCTAAGCATGTTAACGTAACGCCGCTTATGAAAAAGAAAATAAAAGCGGGCGTTACAGGGCGTTCCCGTGCATAGGCCTTGGATGTACTGACCCTGCAGGGTCGGGAACCAAGTAAAAATCCCGCGTGTCCTTTGCTATGTTTTTCTTCGTTCTATTTATTTTTCGCTGCGCTAACACTCTAAGTCCAGAACGAAAGTTACGAAGTTTCTGAGAAGTTTTCACGATCGATATTCACCCCCCCTCTATCGACGGCACCGGTCCTACATTATCAACACAAGGGCACAAGCCAATCCATAAAGTTTCACCAAATACATATCACAATTACTTCCCACATCTTAAAACACAGAGAATCTACTCACAATACACGGAAAAAAAACCTAAAGACAAAGAGAATAGCATCCAACACTCAAACAAGGAGAAAGGGAGAAGAAAACTTAGCTAGTTGGAGAGAAGATCCAATCCCAAGCTGTAGAGAGTTGGAAGGCATTGGAGAGATCCTCGAGTTATCGGAGAGTTGCCAGAGATGGTGGATGGAGCCAAGGTGGTGTCTCCTCAAGGGAGAAACATCCCAAGAAAAGGGGAGAAAATCCCCTTTTATAGAGGGGGTGGCACGACCTTGTGCCCTGGGATGGCACGACCTTATGCCCTGGGATGGCACAACCGTGTGGCCTCCTGTCGATCATGCTATGCAGAGCTCAGCAAAAATGACACGAGTCATGTCAAGAGTCACGACACTGCTATGCCTTGTCCTGGAAATTGGTTACATAGGGTTGTGCATCTTGCAATAGAAGGGGCACAACCATATCAGGGGGCACGACCAGCTGCTGGTGGCCTCACACAGCCATGCACGGCCAGGTTGTGTGAGGGTCACATGGTTTGGCCTCCTCTTGGCCTTTGGCTCTCGTTATGCTCCATCTCACTTCCATTTTTGCTCTGAATTGCCTCCTATTAAAGAAAATACATGCAAAGCAGATCTTTGAATAAAGAGAAATAATTATGTTGTCAAAAAAATAAGAACCTCAAACTACTTAAATCAGAGGTAATAAAAGCAAATAAATGAGCGTTCATACAAGGATAAAAATACATCTAATATATGCTCATCACTCTCCTATTGTAAACCATACTTTCATTTCAGAATATTGTAAGAAGGCATTTCAACCTTTGGATCTCTATGTTGGTGTCGAAAGTACTAATTGAACCTGTGTTTTGATTTTAACAAAATGTATAAAGTTAAGGATTATTTGTGATCTAATGTTGTGATCTAAGTATGTAGGAAAATCCTAGTTGACCTAGACACTAAGTTTTGATCTGAAGAATTGAGCACTAAGTCCTGGTCATGTTGGTTGGGTAACGAACACCTGGTCTGGAAGATTAGGCACTAAGTCTTGAGTATGTTGGTTGGGCAATGAAAACCTAGTTTGAAAGATTGGACACGAAGACCTAGCCGAGGGTTATGCATAAAGTCTTGGTTTGGAGGACTGGGCAACGAAGTCCTGATCTGGAGGATTAAGAAAAAGTCTTAGTAGATTGAGAACGACGGACAAAAGCTGAGATGGGACAAGGATTAGATATTGAGAGTTTCATGTTGGTGCAGACAGCACCCAAGTCGAACCTGAATTTTGATAATAGCAAAGGGTTCAAAAGATAAGATGTTATTTTTATCTAACATGTTACTTGAGTGTACAGATTGAAGTCCTAGCGAAGGACTGCTAGGCACCTAGCGAAGGACCGCTAGGCATCGAAACCCTAAGACCTGGCGAAGGGCTGCTGGGCACCTAGCGAAGGACTGCTAGGAGTCGAAGACCTAGCGAAGGATTGCTAGGTACCAGGCGAAGGACTGCTTGGTAACGAAGACCTGGCGAAGGAATGCTAGGCACCAGGCGAAGGACTGCTTGGTAACGAAGACCTGGCAAAGGACTGCTAGGCACCAGGCGAAGGACTGCTTGGTAACGAAGACCTGGCGAAGGACTGCTAGGCACCTGGCGAAGGACTGCTGTGCAAAAGTCCAACTGGAGGAGCTGGTTGGCAACGGGTAAATTCTCCTGAGAGGAGTAGGTGAGGACGCATTCCCCGTCGAGGGAACAGTAGGCGTCGATTCGACCTAGGGTTCCATTTTGGAGACCCAAAGTCAGAACCAAGACAGCTACGACTGTAAAAATCACTAACATTCTTGCTTTATTATGTTTGGTACTAACCCTGGATGCAGGACCGAATGAATGAGTTTCTGCAGCTCAGAACGCCCCAAAGGAGAAGGGCAGCAGTTGGGTTAGGTGCCCGGGAGGTCCCGGGCGCCCAAGGTCAAGGCCAGACGAGAAGTTGAGCAAGAGTTGCTTCGGAAGCTCACTGGGGCAGGCGCCCTCATGGTCCCGGGCGCCCCCATGGTCCCGGGCGCCCCGGATGCCTTGGGCGCCCTGGGCCCAAGCCAACGAAGTGATAGAATTCAAGTCAGCCGAGAAGCCAGCAGACCAAGTCAACCCGGGCACCCCCTGTGTCTCGGGCGCCCCCGTCAGCTCCGAGCCCGATTCTGGAGGGATAAGACTTGACCGAGCTTCGGATGAGGGTTCTCGGATCCGAAGGCACGTGTCAGGCACCCCTAGCGTCCCAGGTGCCCCCAGATGTGTTGGTGCAGAAGGCACCAAAGTCTAACCTGTGTTTTGATAATGGCAACATAGGTCAAAAGTTAAGTCTTACTTGTTTTCTAACAAGTTATTTTAAGTGTGCAGTATCCAAGCCCTAGCGAAGGACTGCTAGGCAATTGGCGAAGGACTGCCAGTATTAAAGCCCTAGCAAAGGACTGCTAGGCAACTGGCGAAGGATTGCCAGTCTTAAAGCCCTAGCGAAGGACTGCTAGGCAACTGGCGAAGAACTGCCAGTATCCAAGACCTGACAAAGGACCGTCAGGCAAAAGTCCAACCAAAGGAGCGGTTGGCATCAGGTAAATTCTCCTGAGAGGAGTAGGTGAGGACGCGTTCCCCGTCGAGGGAACAGTAGGCGTCGGTTCGACCTAGGGCTCCATTTTGGAGACCAAAGTCAGAACCAAGACAGCTAAGGCTGTATAAATCTAATAAATTATTATGTTATTGTGTTTTGGACTAACCCTGGATGCAAGACCGAAGGAACGTGTGTCTGCAGCTCAGAAAGCCTCAAACGAGAGAGGCAGTTACTGAGTAGGGCGCCCGGAGCGTCCCGGGCGCCCCCAAGGGCCATACAAAACAAGTAACAAGAATAATGGTTCGAATACACACTAGGCCGGGCGCCCCCGTGGACCCGGGCGCCCCCTGCGCTGCGGGCGCCCCCATGCGCATACATCGACCCAGAAGTTTTCGAAGCCAAGAGATGAGGTTTTGACCCGGTCAATACGGGCGCCCCGAACGACCCGGGCGCCCCGGTCAAAGCGGATCCAGAGGATCAGACGCGACCGAGGTTTGTGCGGATCAAAAGCCACGTGGGGGGCGCCCCCGACATCCCGGGCGCCCTCTAGCCCTATATAAAGGGCCCTCGACCCCAGGCTTCCAACATCAATTCCTTCAATGCCTCAAAGCTCCTCTACGCTCGTGCCTTGCTCCTAAAACGCCTCACCTCGAGCCTACGACGTCCCGCTGCCCCGAAAAAGAGTCGATACACTCCGGACGTCGGTAACGAAGAGCTTAATATTTGTTTGTTATTTTATTGCACTATCTCTGTAATTGAAATTATTGTAATCTATTTGCGCAAATATAGAATTGCCCATAGTAAACGGTCAACGACCGTGGGCCTTGGAGTGGGAGTCGACACAGGCTCCGAACCAAGTAAAAACCACTGTGTCTTTGTGCTGTGTCTCGTATTTTTATTTCCGCTGTGCACTTACTCTTAGTTTTCCGAAAAAGAACGATTACCGATATTCACCCCCCCCTCTATCGGTTTTTCATGATCCAACAAGTGGTATCAGAGCGGGGAATTCAAACTTGGTGCAACCACCAGTTTGAAATTTTTTTCGGATTTTTTTTCGAATTTAATTATTTCTTTTTTTGTACTTAATTATCTTTATCCCACACTGCTAATCCAAGACCAAGTCTTGGGACACCTTTGTTTGTAAGTTTCCTTTTACAGAACAAATGTTTATGCAAGAGTGATTCAGCACCGCTAGACCTCCACTCTTCAGTGGAGAAGACTTTTCCTACTGGAAAAGTCGCATGGAGGTCCACCTGAAAACTCAGGTGGACATGTGGATCATTATCCAGTCCGGTCTGGAGATGTAACGCCCCAAAATTTCCACTTTAAGTCCTTAAAGTCCTTAGAACTATTTAAAAATGTTTTAAAAATATTCTAGATATTTTTAGGAATTTTTAGAATATTTTTATGGAATTTTCCGAGTCCGTTAGTATTTTATTAAAAGAAATAGAATTTTGGGCAAAAGTTGCCTGGATGAGTTTTGAACCCGAGACCTCCCATGAGATCAACGACTTGAGTTAGTCAGGGTAACCAGGAGCCCCAGCAGGGGTGTGCTGAAAGAAAATAGAGAGATATTAACTTAAGTTATAAGTTGGACTTAAATACCCTAAGTATAAATAGGTAATTAAAGAGAGGGATTTTTATTTCTCTCCTCTCCCTCGCCCAAGCCGCACGCACACACGCCGCCCTCTCCCTCTCTTGTGCGCACGCCACCAAGACTCCTCTCCTCTTCTAAGGGGGCGCCGGCCAAGGAGGAATCAAGGAGGGCGGAGCGTTTCGTTCGTCTCGACGAGAGGAACGCGTAGGCGCGAACGGTTCATCGAGATCTCAAGTTTCTCCCGAGCCCTAGACGTCAATTTTGGTTGTAAGTCCAAGATATCAAGGTAAGTACTGCTCACCTGCAGTAAGAGGCGGTTTTTCCGCAAGTTTTTCCCGTTAGAAAGTTAAAAGTGTAATTTTCCTTGAGTTTATGATTTTGCATGTAATTCTAGTTTAATTCATGCTTGTATAAGTTTAATTAAGTACCCTATATGAGGTTAGGGTCTAAGAAAAGTTATGAGAAAAGAAAAGAGAAGATAAAGATAAGAAAAGAAAAGGCCAAGGCCTTAAGAAATCCCCAAAAGTCAAGACTTAGGGATTTGGGCACACAAGGTGCTCGTTAAAATGCCAAGGCATTCAAGATAAGAAAAAGTAAGTATTTTACTTTCTAAGGCCAGTACCCGGCGTCCAAGGGCGTCGTTAAAGAAATCCAGGTGTCCAATTCCAAGGTCTTGGCCCTGGTAGACCAAGGTCTGCTCTATTAGGATTGGTGGCTCGCTACCCCAACCTTTTAGGGAACGCGCATAAGATGGTACTTACGTCTTAAGTGGATCCAAGTGAGTTATTATTTTCAAGTATATGCTTTAGCAAAGTTTTCTAAAGTTTAAAGAAGTTTTCTAAAAGTTAAAGGAAGATTTAAAGTTAAAGAATTGCTAAAGTTCAAGTTAAGCCAAGAACAAGTAAGTTGAGACTTATTAATGCTTGAGTATACATGGTTTAGTTTTCTTTTAAGCATAAAAGTATCTCATGTGATTTCACATTGTTTAAAAAGCATGTTTGCACATTTTCGAGATTTTGTGAGCTAGATAGTACTTACTAAGCTTTTTGCTTATTAGTTGTATTTCCTCTTGCTGCAGGTAAAGGTAAAGGCAAGCAATTCTGAAGGAAGGCGACAAGGCGGTGCTGAGTGACGTGTGTGTGGTGGCTGACCTTGGAGAGGTCCTTGGGACAAGACGAATGAAGGACCTAAAGTGCATTTATTATAAAGTCTTAGTTTAAGTTAGATCATATAGCATTTATCCAAGTATTTGCGTTTTAGATATTTTGCATATCCTAAAACCATGAGCAAAGATTCCATGTCATTTTATTTAGCATACATATCCTTATGATTGCATTGGATGAGTATAAGTGTGAGTAGTTTTGAATATTGATACTTGATGGAGCTATTTGATGCATGTGCCAAGATATTGTGAGTTTCCCTTTGAATCAAGTTTTTATTGCTATAAATATGCCTAGAAAAGTTGCATTACATTCCAAAATGCTTTAGTAAGGTGTAGAACATGTGTTTTGGTATTATGAATGCATAGGAGTTAAGTTTGGTACAAACTCTAGTTTAAAGTTCATATAGATTTTCATAACTTAATTTCTTCCGCAAAAGTTCTAATTTCGAGTTTATGAAGTTGTTTTGATTGGCTAAAATGTTTAGGAAACTAGTATAGAGTATAGAAATGGTGTTGTGTCTTTGTATGGCTTGAAACTATAAGTTTGGTGGACCATTGAGGCAAGGTTTCGAATCTGAATTTCGGATTTTCAGGTGTGCCAGTCGACTGGTTCAGTATCAGTCGACTGCCCTATCGAACGACAGCTTCTGTTCGATGCATCAGTCGACTGCCAAGAGGCCAGTCGACTGGTGCCGCGCCCAGAAACTTTCTGTGGCCGATACCAGTCGACTGGTTAGATGGCAGTCGACTAGTACCATTGCAGTGAAGTTTTAGAGAAAGGAAGTATGCCATTGTATCATGCATGACTATTAGAGTTAGAATATCATCCCTAGATGAATTTAAAAGAAAAAAAAAGAAGTTCCGCATTCTTAGTCGTGCATTAGAGTCAAGAAGTAGATAAAGTAACGATCCGTCTAAGGTGGAGAAGGCGGTTCGCTACAGGAGATCCCCCGAAATGCGGAAGGACTTCCACAAAGCTACTGGGAGTGGGACAACACTCTAAAGCGCAAGATAGAAGCCGACGCAAAAGCAACGCAAACCCTACAATGCGGGCTGACAAAGGAAGAGCTGAACCGAGTGGGCCCCTTCAACAGTGCAAAAGAGCTATGGACGAAACTGATCGAGCTGCACGAAGGGACTTCAGACACCAGGATCAGCAAAAGGGATCTGCTACTGAACAAGCTCTACACCATCAAGATGGCCGACAACGAAACAGCAGCCCAGCTCCATGCACGAATCCAAGAGGTAATGAACGGTCTTCACGCAATAGGTCATAAGGTCGAAAACCGTGACCTAATAAGGTATGCTCTAAACGCATTCCCAAGAAATACCTTGTGGGCATCTATGGTAGATGCATACAAGGTATCCAGGGATCTTTCTAAAATAAAACTAGATGAATTATTTTCTGAACTAGAACTGCACGAACAGACTAACACCAATTCGGTCGAAAAAGGTATCGCTTTCATTGCAGGTAAAAATCTAAAGACAATGAAGAAGAAAATTGAACCTGAACCTGAGTCTGACTCAGACTCAGAAGATGAAGAAGGAGATCAAACTAAGCTGGTCCGGCTCGCTCGAAGCTACTACAAGGAGCTGAAGAACCGAACCAACAAACGGAAAACCGGCCGAAGAAAAGACGAACCAGTTGAACCCACGAACAAGCCTAATGTAACCTGCTACGAGTGTAAGAAGAAGGGCCACTATAAGACAGAGTGTCCAAATCTGAAAGAGTCCAAGAAAACGAGAAGAAAGAAGGCGCTCCAAGCAACCTGGGACGTGTCTTCCTCAGAAGAAGAGACAGAGGCACCCCAGTCCAATCTCCTAGCTCTGACCGCCTCAGTCGAAACCGAGTCAGAATCAGAACAAGAGGACGGCGAGCTGACCTTCACAGAAGACAGAGAAATTAAGGTAACTGGTTTTAATAGATTACAGTTAACTAAATTGATTTCTTTTCTTTCTCGTGATTTGGCAAAAGCCAAACTCCGGGTCGAATCCCTCCGACAGGAAGTAAAACTCCTGAAAGAGGGAGCTGACTCTAAACCCTCAACCGAGAAGGTTCAGGAAGGAACTCCCACTCAAGTTGAAAAACTTGAAAAGGAAAACTCCTCCCTGAAAACTCAGGTTAAGGATCTTAGATCAGCCCTAGAACGATTCACTTCTGGTTCCAAAAATCTTGACATGATTCTTGGGAAACAGAAGTCCGTTCTAAATCGATCTGGACTTGGCTACCGAACCAAATCCCGACAAAGATCGTATTTGGCTGTACTGAATCAGTCCAGAGGCAAAATTCAGGAATGGGTACTTAAACTATGCCTGAACAAACCAACTGGATCAAATCAGTATTGGATCCCCAAGGACAAGATTCACATCTTGCCTAATCATCACCGTGGCTTTAGTCCAGGGGGAGCCAAACTGAAAACTATTTTCATTATTAGATAAACTTGTATTTCTTGATTGAAACTGCTTGTTTGATTGTCTATTTAATTCCTGTAATTTACCATGCTTAGACTTAGGTTAGTTTAAGGACTAAACAAACTTAGCTGAAATTTGACAACATAGTATTGGGTAGAGGTGAGATGATAGTACGTTAGGGAAACCAATTCTAATAAGATCAAGTTCACTTGGTCTCTTTAGACTGGTGAAACTAGCCGAAGCTACCGATCCAAAACTCAAACTAGTTAGACTAGAAATTTTTCAAATAATAATTTTGAAAATGAAATTTCATTAAAAGGCTTTGTCAAGGAAAGGGTGGATGATCCCATAAGGCTACGACCAAAGAAGGCCTAGTGCCTCGCCAAGACCTGGAAGCCAATTTCTGAAATTCAAATTCAAATTATTTTTATCAAATTCGAATCTAGCACAAAATTCAGTTATTTGTAGATTTAAACTTCTTTTAATTTTTTTTTTTAAATTAATTAAGTTTTCAAACTTAATCAAAACTTTTCAAAATAGTTTTTCTAATCTAAACCTGTCTCACGAAACCTATAAGGTTAACGTGATTGAAAACCCTAGATTTAAGTGAGACAGTAGAATTAAGACTCAAGTAATTTTTGGATAATTTTGCATTTGTCAAACCTTGGTCAACACAATCCAACCTTGGTCAACATGATCAAACCATGGACAACCCTGGTCAACACAGTCCAACCTTGCCAAACTATGGTCAAAACAGTCAAAATCAATCCCAACCATGGTCAAATTGATTAAACCATAGTTAAACAATGACAAGACAAATTTTTGTCTCTACATACCCTTGAGAAGGGCGCCCGGGACCACACGGGCGCCCCCCCTTGCTTTTTTCGTTCCTCGAGACAGAAAAGCTGTCAGCCCTTGACCAGGGTGCCCGAAACCACGCGGGCGCCCCCATGAAATTGCCTATAAAAGGCACCCGAAACTCCTTCACTTCCCACACCAAAACCAACCCTCTTCTCCACTTCTTACTCTTCAAGAAGACCTTGCAAGTCCTCTCCCTCAACTATGCCTCCTCGAGCCGTCCGGTATGATTAGTAATTTTATTGCATTTAAATTTATTCCATGCAATATCTTTATTCATTCTTTAACCTCTTTAACTTCAAAGACGCCGACCGAACCCGGCCAACCCCGGTGCCCAACCTAGTCCCGATCCTAGATTTCCTAATCTAGAGTTATGCAATAGGTTCGCACAAACAGTCTACAAGCCTATTAAAACGAGCTATCTCAATAGGCAATTTTTTACCCAATCATGCCCTGTCACCATGAACATCATCAATTTCTATCAATTGGATAATCTTGTCTTCTGCACACATACCATAAATGAAACCCTATGTGCAGAATTTTACAATAATATTATTCAACAAGATAATCTTATGTTTCACACCACTGTCCAAGGGATCCCCTTAACCATCACCCCTACTCTATTAAACCGTTTCCTAGGACTGCGACCCTCACAGTCCATATTCTGCTGTTATCCTCCTAAGAACCCCCCATTTGATCCCCCCTACTCAGATATTACCCTAGATACCATTCACTCCTATTTCTTTAGGGCAGACCTCCCCGCAAACAGACGCTTCCTAGCTGTTGAACTTCAGGCCCAGAACTATGCCTTGTATAGAGTTCTGGTCCGCTGTATCCTACCACTCTCTACCCGAGACCTAGGGACTATGAGACCCATTCATGCTTTCCTTCTTTATGCCCTGGTCCACCACCTTGACATAGACATTGGACTCCATATGTTCCATACCATTCTGCATGCATCCAGAGTCACGACCCAGGGACGAGTACGCACACCATACTGCCATATCATCACGTCCCTCCTTCATCACCACGGTCGTGACATAACCTTGGGTGAAATCACCACTATGACCGACTTTGACGAAATCGGATTTAGGAACTTCTCCTTAGCGGGTCTAGAGGTGTCGGCCACCGGGGTTCTTAGTTGGCGACGACAGCAGGCCGGAGCACCAGTCGACTCAGACGAGGAGGTTGAAGTCGACGTCGGAGATACAGCAGCAGCAGCCCGAGCGCACATAGATAAGCCCGCTCCACCGACACTTTACGACCGAGTGACTCAGCTAGAGACCCGCGTACAGAGCCTCCGAGAGGAAGTGGAGGCCAATCACGCTGAAGAAATGGAAACAAATCTGGGCTACTACAACAGCTACATGAGCGCACTTCGAGCTGAGAGGGAGGCCAGAGAGGCAGAGTATCATGAGATGATGACCCTATTTCGATCCTGGCAGCCAGGCTCCTCCGATCATCCCAGTCCTTCGTCTTAGATTCACCTAGTATTGTACCTATTTGACTATCCCTACTCAGTAGGGTTGACTTGTGTTTGACTATATGACTGTGTTGAAACTTGAGTACCTACTTTACTTTATGTTGACTAGCTCATACTCACTAGTTAGGATTGTGTTCAGTAGAATAGTTTAACTCAATTGTTTTTACTCTACTTGATTTCAAAAATAAGTTTTCTAAAATTAGAAATTAAAATAAAAAAAAACTATTTTATTTAAATTTCAAAAATCAGTTTTCATTTTCAACTTAGCTTTATTCATTTCAAAAATCAATTTTAAAATCTTTTCGACTTAGTTTTTTTAAAAAAACTACCCCCTTCAAAACTAGGTTTTTTTCGAAAATGGACTTAGTCTAGGCTTTAATCCTAGAACTGCATGCACCTATAGACTTAGAAGCCAGCATCTCACAAACACCTTAGGGTAGTTTTGATTGATAACCTAGAAAGGGTTGAGATGCTTAGGTCTTTGCCTCAATTCAAGATGCTTTAAGTCAGTGCATCTGCAGAAATTGGGGCACTAAATACAACTTATATAGCAATCAAGTTAAGTGTCAAGTTTAGAAAATCTAACTTGAACAAAAACACTTAACTTGACTAACCCTAGCAAAAACTACTGTTTATAACAGTTAGTAAGTAGCTAATTGGGTTAGACAGGCCCCTACAGAGAATTGATTAATTTAGTGTAAATTTAATGATAACTTGATTCAGTACAACAAAAATTTTACTTTTTCATTGATTTATGCTGTATTTATTTGTTTTGATATATGGCAAAGGGGGAGAGATAGGAAAGGAGAGAGTAAAATTTCTTTTCAAAATTTTCTTAACTCCATCCTTTATTCAAAAAGTATTCAAAAGTTTTTTTGTAAAAAATTCTTTCTTAAGTAAAATTTCTTTTCAAAATTTTCTTAACTCCATCCTTTATTCAAAAAGTATTCAAAAGTTTTTTTTGTAAAAAATTCTTAAGTTTAACTTTTTGAAAAATACTTAAGCTTTCAAAACTTGTATTCAAAAGTTTAACTTTTTGAAAAATACTTAAGTTTTCAAAACTTGTATTCAAAAGTTTAACTTTTTGAAAAATACTTAAACTTTCAAAACTTGTATTCAAAAGTTTAACTTTTTGAAAAAATATCAAAAGTTTAACTTTTTGAAAAATACTTAAGCTTTCAAAACTTGTATTCAAAAGTTTAACTTTTTGAAAAATACTTAAGCTTTCAAAACTTATATTCAAAAGTTTAACTTTTTGAAAAATACTTAAGCTTTCAAAACTTCTACTTAAGTCTTCAAAATTCTGCTAAGTCCTTCAAAATATCTACTTAAGCTTTCAAAGTTAACTAAGTACTTAAGTTTTTTTAAGCTAACACTTTCAAAACCTTTGAGTACCTTGAAACTTAAAAGCCTCAAACTTTTTAAGTACTCAAAGATCATGTTTCAAAAATTTCCTATATACTTTTTAAAAGTACCTAAGTGCAAGTTTTTTTTACCCCACCAATTTTTGAAACATCTAGGGGGAGATTCCTTCCAGGGGGAGGGAACAAAACTTTAATTCTTTTTATTAAACTTAACTTTTTGAACTAGGGTTGCCATAAATCAAAAAGGGGGAGATTGTTGGTGCAGAAGGCACCAAAGTCTAACCTGTGTTTTGATAATGGCAACATAGGTCAAAAGTTAAGTCTTACTTGTTTTCTAACAAGTTATTTTAAGTGTGCAGTATCCAAGCCCTAGCGAAGGACTGCTAGGAAACTGGCAAAGGACTGCCAGTATTAAAGCCCTAGCAAAGGACTGCTAGGCAACTGGCGAAGGATTGCCAGTCTTAAAGCCCTAGCGAAGGACTGCTAGGCAACTGGCGAAGGACTGCCAGTATCCAAGACCTGACAAAGGACCGTCAGGCAAAAGTCCAACCAAAGGAGCGGTTGGCATCAGGTAAATTCTCCCGAGAGGAGTAGGTGAGGACGCGTTCCCAGTCGAGGGAACAGTAGGCGTCGGTTTGACCTAGGGCTCCATTTTGGAGACCAAAGTCAGAACCAAGACAGCTAAGGCTGTATAAATCTAATAAATTATTATGTTATTGGGTTTTGGACTAACCCTGGATGCAGGACCGAAGGAACGTGTGTCTGCAGCTCAGAAAGCCTCAAACGAGAGAGGCAGTTACTGAGTAGGGCGCCCGGAGCGTCCCGGGCGTCCCCAAGGGCCATACAAAACAAGTAACAAGAATAATGGTTCGAATACACACTGGGCCGGGCGCCCCCGTGCACCCGGGCGCCCCCGCTGCTCCCGGGCGCCCCCTGCGCTGCGGGCGCCCCCATGCGCATACATCGACCCAGAAGCCTTCGAAGCCAAGAGATGAGGTTTTGACCCGGTCAATACGGGCGCCCCGAACGACCCGGGCGCCCCGGTCAAAGCGGATCCAGAGGATCAGACGCGACCGAGGTTTGTGCGGATCAAAAGCCACGTGGGGGGCGCCCCCGACGTCCCGGGCGCCCCCTAGCCCTATATAAAGGGCCCTCGACCCCAGGCTTCCAACATCAATTCCTTCAACGCCTCAAAGCTCCTCTACGCTCGTGCCTTGCTCCAAAAACGCCTCACCTCGAGCCTACGACGTCCCGCTGCCCCGAAAAAGAGTCGATACACTCCGGACGTCGGTAACGAAGAGCTTAATATTTGTTTGTTATTTTATTGCACTATCTCTGTAATTGAAATTATTGTAATCTATTTGCGGAAATATAGAATTGCCCATAGTAAACGGTCAACGACCGTGGGCCTTGGAGTAGGAGTCGACACAGGCTCCGAACCAAGTAAAAACCACTGTGTCTTTGTGCTGTGTCTCGTATTTTTATTTCCGCTGTGCACTTACTCTTAGTTTTCCGAAAAAGAACGATTACCGATATTCACCCCCCCTCTATCGGTTTTTCACGATCCAACAAGATGCACTATAAAAGGGGCTCGACCCCCAAGGCTTCGAAATCAATTCTTCCAACGCCTCTACGCTCTTCGACTCAAGCGCTCTGCTCCGGAATCCTCCGATCTCGAGATTCATGGGCCGACGACAACCCTCCACACCGAAGAATGATCTACACCGAGCGTCGGTAACAAAGAGCATAATTGTACTTTTTACTGCACTATTACTGTACAAATTCTTGTAATAACTTGCGCGATTATAGACTTGCCCGCAGTAAACTGTCAAGGACCGTAGGCCTTGGAGTAGGAGCCGACCGCGACTCCGAACCAAGTAAATCCTTGTGTTCATGTTTGTTTTTGTGTTAATTTTCCGCTGCGTAATTTCTCTCAATCTAATCCGAAACGGTTTTACGATATTTACCCCCCCTCTATCGTATTCTCTCGATCCAACAAGTGGTATCAGAGCGGGGAACCTCAAATTTGGTGCAACCACCAATTTGTGATTTTTTTTCATATTTTTTCTTCGGATTTTTTTAATCGAATTTGTTTCGTTAATCAAGGTTGGTGCAACACCACTCGATAAAATTTTCTTTTCCCGCACTGCTAATCCAAGACCAAGTCTTGGGACGTTTTTTTTCTCTCTCTTTCTTTTCAGTAATTCCTAAATGGCCATGCAAGAGGGCTTCAGTACCGCTAGACCACCACTCTTCAGTGGGGAGGATTTCTCCTACTGGAAGAGTAGGATGGAAGTCCACCTGAAAACTCAGGTGGATATGTGGATAATTATCCAATCCGGTCTGGAAATCCCCAAAAATGCTGAAGGAGTGCCACAATCTTACACTGTATGGGACGCTTCACTCAAAAAGAAAATCGAGGCTGATGCTAAAGCAACCCAAACACTCCAATGCGGCCTAACCAAAGAGGAGCTGAACCGGGTGGGTCCATTCAACAGTGCAAAGGAACTCTGGGGTAAGCTAATTGAATTACACGAAGGAACCTCCGACACCCGAATCAGCAAAAGGGACCTTCTGCTGAACAAGCTGTACACAATCAAGATGAACGACAGCGAATCTGCAGCTCAGCTCCACGCCAGAATTCAAGAGCTGATGAACGGTCTACACACCATTGGTCACAAGGTAAAGAATCATAACCTGATCAGGTATGCTCTTAACGCCTTCCCTAGAAATACTTTGTGGGCATCTATGGTAGATGCGTACAAAGTTTTAAGAGATTTATCTAAAATTAAACTAGATGAATTATTTTTGGAACTCGAATTATATGAACAAACTATCTGCAATATGGCCGAGAAAGGCATTGCTTTTGTTGCAGGTAAAACTGGAAAGATGACCAAGAAGAAACCTCAACCTGCACCCGAGTCTGATTCAGACTCAGACTCAGAAGAAAGCGAAGGAAATCGACCTAAGCTGGTTTGGCTAGCTCGGGACTACTACAAAGAACTAAAAAACCAGACCAATAGAAGGAAAGCCAGCCGAAGAAAGGAAGTACCAGTTGAACCTTCAAATGAGAAGAACAAACCAAATGTGACCTGTTACGAATGCAAAAAGAAGGGTCACTACAAGACAGAATGCCCCAATTTGAAGGAAACAAAGAAGACAAGAAAGAAGAAGGCCCTTCAGGCAACGTGGGACGAATCCTCGTCTGAAGAAGAAGAAGAGGCCCCACAGTCGAACTTGCTCGCCCTGACTGTCTTAGAAGAAATCAAGACCGAGTCAGAATCGGAGCCGGACGATGGGAAGCTTACATTTTCAGAAGAAGGCAAAATCACTGTAAGTGGGTTTTCTAGAAATCAATTAACCGAATTAATTGCCTATCTTTCTCGAGACTTGGCAAAAGCCAAAATCCGAGTCGAATCTCTCCGACAAGAAGTAAAACTCCTGAAAGAGGGAGCTGACTCTGGATCCTTAACTAAGAAGGTTCAAGAAGGAACCTCTACTCAAGTTGAAAAACTTGAGAAAGAGAACTCCTCCTTGAAAACTCAAGTCAAGGACCTTAGAGCAGCCTTAGAACGGTTCACTTCTGGTTCCAAGGGTCTTGACATGATCCTTGGAAAACAGAAGTCGGTTCTAAATCGATCCGGGTTAGGTTATCGAAGCAAGTATAGACAAAGATCATACTATGCTGTACTGAATCAGTTTAGACCTAAAATTCAGGCATGGGTACCCAAACTGTGCCTGAACAAACAAACAGGATCAAATCAGTATTGGATCCCCAAGGACAAGATTCACATCTTGCCAAACCATTATCGTGGCTTTAGTCCAGGGGGAGCCAAATTAAAAACAATTTTCATAGTTAGATAAATTTCTATTCTTGTTTTAAATTGCACGATTGCTTGTCTAGTTAATTTCTACAATTTACCATGCTTAGACTTAGAACTGGTTAGTTTAAGGATTGAACCAATTAAGTGAAATTTGAACAACATAGTATTGGGTGGCGGTGAGATGATATACGTTAGGAAAGCCATTTTGGTGGAACTAGCCGAAGCTACTGATCCAAAACCCAAACTAGTTAGACCAGAATTTTTCAAAAAGTAATTTTGAAAATGAAATTTCATTAAAAGGCTTTGTCAAGGAAAAGGTTGATGATCCAATAAGGCTACGACCAAAGAAGGCCTAGTGCTTTGCCAAGACCTGGAAGCCAATTTTTGAAATTCAAATTCAAATCATTCTTTGTCAAATTCAAATCTAACATAAATTTTCAGTTAATTGTAGATTCAAACACTCTTTTTCAAAATAAATTCAAAATAATTATTTTCAAAATTAATCTAACTTTTTCAGAATAAATCATGATTTTTCAAAATAATTCTGTCTATTCAAAACCTGTCTTACAAAAACCCCATAAGCCAAACGTGATTGAGAACTCTAGAATGAGTGAGATGGTAAAATTTAACTTAACTGAAATTCATTTAATACCTGTATTGTTGTTTAATACAAACATTAAATCCTGTAGTTTAGAACGGAGTTGACCTAATAATAGTCAAACCATGGTCAAAGTAATCAAACCATGGTCAAATTAGTCATACCATGGTCAAAGTAGTCAAACAATGGTCAAGATAGTCAAACTAATCAAACAATACATCTAAATTGTCAAATCCTACACAGCCCAGGCGCCCATCGGGCGCCCCCCCACCTCTTTCAATTCGTTCAAGGCAGAAAAGCTGTCATGTCTTCCTAACCAGGGCGCCCAGACCCTTACGGGCACCCCCAGGACCAGTCAAAGGCAGCAAAGCTGCCATCCCTTTCAGACCAGGGCGCCCGGGCCATCACTGGCGCCCCCATCCAGCAGCTGGTCACTGCTAAAAGCAGTGACCATCTAACCCGGGCGCCCGAGCTAAAACACCTATATAAGCCACCCGAACCTCCTCATTTTGCCACACTCAAAACACCTCTCTTCTCCAACTCTTCTCCTTCCAAGGCGACCTAACACCCCCCCGAGTGACTCTCTTGCTCCCTCAACCTTGACCATGCCTCCCCGAACGGCTACTAGGTATGATTTTTCTTACGCATTTAAAATTATTTTTCTTAATTCCTTTCTTTTAAATGCATGCTTCTTATCTTAGAAAACACCGAGCAAACCAATCAAACCCCGGTACCAAACCTAGCCCCGACCCTAGGTTCCCAACCTTGGAACTTTGCAATAAATTTGCTCGAACAACATATAAACCTATAAAAACGAGTTACCTAAATAGGCAATTCTTCACTCAATCTTGTCCATTGGCCATGAATGTCATCAACTTTTACCAACTAGACAACCTTGTATTTTGCACTCATCCCATTAACACAACCCTATGTGCAGAATTCTACAACAACATAGTTAGACAGAATGACCTTATGTTTGTAACCACAGTTCAAGGGATGCCCTTGACAATTACACCTTCGTTGCTCAACCGATTTCTTGGACTACAACTCTCTCAATCCACCTTTTGCTGTTATCCTCCTAGGGATCCTCCCTTTGATGCTCCCTACTCTCACATTGACCTAGATACTCTATACTCCTACTTCTATAGAGATGCTAGAAACCCTTTGGCCAGACGATTTCAGTCTGTTGACCTTCAGGTCCAAGACTACACTCTTTATAGAGTTCTAGTCCGTTGCATTATACCTTTATCCACTAGGGACGTCGTGACCATGCGACCATTTCATACCTTCCTTCTGTACGCATTGATCCATCATCTTGATATCGACATTGGACTCCACATGTTCCACACAATTCTATATGCGTCCAGTGTTACCACTCAGGGGCGGGTACGCACCCCTTACTGCCACATCATCACCTCCATTCTTCATCATCACGGTCACAACATTACTGATGGAGAGATGACCGCGATGACTGAATTTGATGAGATAGGTTTTAGGAACTTTTCCCTAGCTGCTATAAAGGTCTCGGGTACCGGGGTTTTATCGTGGAGACGTCAGTGAGCCGGACCCCAGATCGACGCTAATGAGGAGATAGAGGTCGATGTCACAGATCTGGCAGCCGAGATTTGACAGCAGATGGACGAGCCCCCACCTCTGACGACTGCCGAGACGTTAGCTCTACTTCGGACCGAGGTACACAGTCTGAGGGAGGAGGTAGAAGCTAATCACGCCGAGTATATGGATGCCCGCAGAGCCGACCGAGAGACTAGCGACGCACGGTATCATGAGATGATGTCATTATTTCGATCCTGGCAGCCAGCCTCATCTGATCGTCCCGGTCCCTCCTCCTAGATTAGATTGGTATTGTACTAGTGACTGATTGACTACCCCTACTGAGTAGGGTTGACTTGTATTTGACTGTGGTGTGACTATATTGGTCCTCTCTTTGACCAGTTGACTTATCGAGTTGACTATTTGCTTTTCTTGATTATCTGATCATTATCAGTGATTATGCTTGGTAGAATAGGTTTACTCTACTTCTATTTTTTTAAACTGCTTTACTTGATTTAAAATCAGTTTCTACTTAATTTAAAAATCTTTATTATAATTTTAAAAATAATTTTTTTGACTTAGTTTTTCTTTAAAAAATTATCCCCTTCAAAACTAGGGTTTTTTCGCAAATGGACTTAGCTTAGGCTCTAACCCTAGAACTGCATGCACTTATAGATCTAGAAGCCAGCATCTCACAAGCACCTTAGGGTACTTTTGATTGATCACCTAGAATGGGTTGAGATGCTTAGGTCTTTGCCTTGATTCAAGATGCTTATGTCTGTGCATCTACAGTAATTGGGGCACTAAATACCAATCAACAGTAATCAAGTTAAGTGTCAAGTTTAGAAAATCTAACTTGAACAAAACACTTAACTTGACTAACCCTAGCGAAAACTACTGTTTATAACAGTTAGTAAGTAGCTAATTGGGTTAGACAGGACACGAGCGAGATAATTCAAATTGATTTGGTCCAAATCTATACCTTGAATTGGTTCAGTACAACACATTATTCTTTTGCTATATTCTTATGCAATTTTTTTTTGCTATATTGCTTTGTTTCTTTTGATATATGGCAAAGGGGGAGAGATTGGAAAGGAGTGAAAGTTTGAAAATTAAATTTTTTTAATTTCATTAATTTTTTCAAAATTAAAATTTTTCAAAACTTTATCCTTTCTTCAAAAAGTAAAATCATCTAAGCTGTTTTCAAAAACTGTTTCTAAGTACTTGACCTGAACTGTTTCTAAGTACTTGACCTGAACTGTTTCTAAGTACTTGACCTGAGCTGTTTTCAAAAACTGTGTCTATGAACTTGACCTAAGATGTTTTTTCTCTAAGTACTTATTTTTAAACTTCTCTAATAGAAAAGTCTCTAAGTATAAAGGTTTTAAAGTACTAAAGAGATTGAAATTTTTTTTTTAAAAACTTCAGAAGATGTTTAGAAAATTTTCTAAGTTATTGACTTGAAAATTTTTCTAAGTGTAAAGGTTCTAAGTATAAATTTTCCAAGTGCCCAACCAAATTTTTTGGAAAATGCTTTCTAAAACTTCTTTTGAAAAATTGTCTAAGTGTTGAAAAATCAATTCCATTTTTAGACTTAGAAATTTTTCAAACCCCACAAACCATTGAAAAACCTAGGGGAAGATTCCTTCCAGGGGGAGGAAACTAAACTGGTATTTCACCTGTTTATTATTAACTTAACTTTTTGAACCGGGTTGCCATAAATCAAAACGGGGGAGATTGTTGGTGCAGACAACACCCAAGTCAAACCTGGGTTTTGATAATGGCATAGGGTTCAAAAGTTAAGATGTTATTTTTATCTAACATGTTACTTGAGTGTACAGATTGAAGTCCTAGCGAAGGACTGCTAGGCACCTAGCGAAGGACCGCTAGGCATCGAAACCCTAAGACCTGGCGAAGGGCTGCTGGGCACCTAGCGAAGGACTGCTAGGAGTCGAAGACCTAGCGAAGGATTGCTAGGCACCAGGCGAAGGACTGCTTGGTAACGAAGACCTGGCGAAGGAATGCTAGGCACCAGGCGAAGGACTGCTTGGTAACGAAGACCTGGCAAAGGACTGCTAGACACCAGGCGAAGGACTGCTTGATAACGAAGACCTGGCGAAGGACTGCTAGGCACCTGACGAAGGACTGCTGGGCAAAAGTCCAACTGGAGGAGCCGGTTGGCAACGGGTAAATTCTCCTGAGAGGAGTAGGTGAGGACGCGTTCCCCGTCGAGGGAATAGTAGGTGTCGGTTCGACCTAGGGTTCCATTTTGGAGACCCAAAGTTAGAACCAAGACAGCTATGACTGTAAAAATCACTAACATTCTTGCTTTATTATGTTTGGTACTAACCCTGGATGCAGGACCAAAGGAATGAGTTTCTGCAGCTCAGAACGCCCCAAATAAGAAGGGTAGCAGCTGGGTTAGGTGCCCGGGAGGTCCCGAGCGCCCAAGGTGAAGGCCAAACGAGAAGTTGAGCAAGAGTTGCTTCGAAAGCTCACTGGGGCAGGCGACCTCAAGCTCCCAGGCGCCCCATGGTCCCGGGTGCCCCGAATGCCTCGGGCGCCCTGGGCCCAAGCCAACGAAGCGATAGAATTCAAGTCAGCTGAGAAGCCGCAGACCAAGTCAACCCGGGCGCCCCCTGTGTCTCGGGCACCCCCGTCAGCACCGAGCCCGATTCTGGAAGGATAATCCTTGACCGAACTTCGGATGAGGGTTCTCGGATCCGAAGGCACGTGTCAGGCGCCCCCAGCGTCCCGGGCGCCCCCAGATGCACTATAAAAGGGGCTTGACCCCCAAGGCTTCGAAATCAATTCTTCCAACGCCTCTACGCTCTTCAACTCAAGCGCTCTGCTCCGGAAGCCTTCGATCTCGAGATTCAAGTGCCGCCGACGACCCTCCGCACCGAAGAATGATCTACACCGGGTGTCGGTAACAATGAGCATAATTGTACTTTTTACTGCACTATTACTGTACAAATTCTTGTAATAACTTGCGCGATTATAGAATTGCTCGCAGTAAACAGTCAAGGACCGTGGGCCTTGGAGTAGGAGCCGACCGCGACTCCGAACCAAGTATATCCTTGTGTTCGTGTTTGTTTTTGTGTTAATTTTCCGTTGCGTAATTTCTCTCAATGTAATCCGAAACGGTTTTACGATATTCACCCCCTCTATCGTATTCTCTCGATCCAACATTTCAGAGTCAAGGACAGATGCTGAGCGAAGTCCAATTGGGGGTTGTTAATGGTAAACTCTCCTGAGAATAGTAGGTGAGGATGTATTTTCCGTCAAGGGAACAATAGGCGTTGGTCCGACCTAGGATTTCTATCAAAATCTAAATGTTAGGACCAATAGTCGAGCTGTCAAAAACACTATGCTTTTCATACATACCTTGTTTGTGTTTTCTCTAACTCTATGTTGCAGAAAACCCCAAGTGATGAAGCCTGGAAAGAAAGCCCAAGCACCTGGATCGTGCTTGGAGGTCCAGGCTCCCGTAGCTAATTCATGCGCCTAGAGGTCCGGGCTCCCGGATTGGTCCAGGCGGTCGAACCTAGCTCAACTCAGCCAGGTGCTGCTGAGCTCGTATGCATGGAGTGGTCGACCCACGTCACAGTCCAGACGCTCAGGAATGGTCCATGCGCTTGGGAGTGGATAAACTTAAGGGATCAAGTTTCGTTAAGCCCTCACTACGTCACCAGGCTGGGGACGCCCAGAGGGCCGTTCAAGCACCCAAAGCAGGCTATAAAGGCAACTTCAACCAGGGCACTCCTATAATAATTCTCTATGTTTCTAATGCTCAAGTTATGGTCCAAAAGTTGCTCTACGACGCAACAATGCCTTGGCAACGATGCTTCGATTGTGATCCTTCGGTTGTCGGTATAATTCAAGTTTGCTACTATACTTTCTCATTCATACTTGTAACTCTTTTATAGATTGATAGTGATTGCAGATAGTAAGCAATCAAGGATCGCGAGCGTTGGAGTATGAGTCATCACAAACTCCAAATTAAATAACAACAAACGTGTTAGCGTTGTTTCTCTCTCTATTCTTATTTCTACTGCTACGTACTCTTATCATTCGAATTTCGAAAAACCCATGAGCGTTATTCACCCGTCTCCATCGGGTGACTCGATCCTACACTCTATCATCTCCAAAGGTATGCATTTGATTTTTAATGTAGTCCTCATGTTTAGGGTCTGTCCTTCAAAAATTAACTTAGATTATTGATCTTGTATTGGTTTGCATTCGTTGTTTCTAATAATCACATTGTTTTGTTGAAGTTTGTAAATACATTGTTGATGTAGTTTGACCCTGATTGTTGTTTTGGTGTTGACACCAATTTTAGTTTAGGTGGATGATTATTGATTATGATTAAGTCATGATCGGGGATCAGGCATGGAATGGAAAATCCTAGTCTGGAGGGCTAGGTGTTGGAAAATCCTAACTTGGGGGGTTAGGTGTTGAAAATCCTAGCTTGGAGGGTTAGGTGTATGAAAAGTCCTAATTCAGAAGAGGTGGGTGAAAAGTCCTAGCTTGGAGGGCTAGGTGAAAAGTCCTAACTTGGAGGGTTAGGTGCAAATTCCCATCTTGGAGAATTAGGTGAAAAAGTCCTGGCTTGGAGGGTCAGGTGCCTAGCTTCGAGGGCTAGGTTGGATGATGTTCTAACTCGGAAGGGTTGGGTGAAAAGTCCTAGCTTGGAGGGCTAGGTGAAAAGTCCTAGCTTGGAGGGCTAGGTGAAAAGTCCTAACATGGAGGGTTAGGTGCAAATTCCCAACTTGGAGAGTTAGATGGAAAAATCCTTAGCTTGGAGGGCTAAGGTGGATGAAACCCTAGCTTGGAGGGCTGGGTTTGACTCCTTGGATCGGTCTGGTGACCGATCAGGGACATTGGCACGCTGCTCCTTCGTGGATCGGTCTCGTGACCGATCCAGCGATGTCTGATCGGACTGGTGACCGATCAGGGAGCGCACAATGAGGTTGGGAACCTACTGTGTGGCTCCTGATCGGTCCGGTGACCGATCAGGGAGCAGGCTGCTTCCTTGCTGCCTTGCCCCTGATCGGTCTGGTGACCGATCAGGGAGCGGATAGTGAGTGAGTTCCCTTGCGGATCAGACCCTGGATCGGTCCGGTGACCGATCAAGGACTTAGGATCTGATTAAAAAATCAATGTTCATCTGTCCTGATCGGTCTGAGTGACCGATCAGGCTTCACTCTGATCGGTCTGGTGACTGATCAGGCTTCACTCTGATCGGTCGGGTGACCGATCAGGCGTGTATAGCCGCGAGAGTTGGGAATCCCAGCGAAGCAGTGGATCGGTCTGGTGACCGACCCACAAGCCCTGGATCGGTCCGGTGACCGATCACTTTAATTCAAATTGCACTGTCAGACGCGGTCAGAGCGTCTAATCGTATCCGATTCGCTGCTGTCTTCTTCTGATATTTGATTTACTTTGTGATTTACTACTCTAACAGTCTGATTAAGCTGCAGGTGATAGGGGAGGATTCAAGCACTCAAGGAGAAGTCAATGGAGGCTTTCCTTGGAGCAGGTTTGTCCGTTTTTCCATCTCAGGTTGCAACGGCCGAGCTGCAGACTGGAGATCAGACTAGAGCTTGGCTGAGGGAAGCTCAGGGAGTCCAGGGATAGCTCAGTGGTAGCTAGCGTTGGCAGATGAGCAGCTGGGAGCTGCAGGAATGGTGTTATCTGATGCTTGGTGGAGAAACAAAAGCGAGAAGAGACTTCGGTTGAAGCAGAGTTTGAGAATCCTAAGTGTTCGAGCTTGTTGAAGTTCTTGCTGCGATTTTGTGTTCTCCACACTTGGCTTGCTGTGTGCGTGTGCTGTTGATTCTTTGAGCAAGTCATTGAGATCTGAGGAGCAACCAACTCTTACGTGAGTGCTGGGAGGAATGAACAAGGGGCTTGGAGTCCAACAGTGGGAAGACACGAAGGAGGGAGTCCTTGCGTGAGATCGTCGCTGGGTGGAGCTCAGGATAAGCTCGCTGTGTTCTTGTCCTTGCTAGGTGCTGAGTAAAGTTTTTCTCTGTGTTTCATTAAGCTTATATCTATATCCTTGTTTGAAACGCTGTGGAGAGGTTTCTCCACCGAGAAGGAGGTTGCGTTATATCCGGTGAATACTGGGGCATGATCTGCCGACGATCAAGGGATCGCCCACCTTAAGGGCACGCCAAGGAGTAGGGGCAAGTTATCCCCGAACTTTGTAAACCCTCTTGTTAGCGACTTTGGTAGTTGTTCTTGCTTGCTTTCATTTCTATTTTGTTTACTGCATTGCTTCCTTTCTTTTGCTTCTTCCGCTGTGCTACTGATAAGTTGAGTGCAGAAACCTCACAAGTGTTTAAAGTCAAAGAGATTGGCTATATTCACCCCCCCCCTCTCTAGCCATCCGTTTCCAACAAGTGGTATCAGAGCAAGGAGCTCTGTTTACGGCTTAACATCCGAGAGTTATCAACAAGATGGCGTTGAGAGAAGGCTTCTCCACCACCCGACCTCCATTCTTTGATGGCGCCGACTTTCAATATTGGAGATCAAAGATGGAATACTATTTGAAGATGGATATCCACACTTGGTTCGCGGTGAAGGAGAGATTCACCCCTCCTAAGGATGACGAAGGCAAAGAGGTTGAGTCGTGGAGGTGGACTGCCGAACAAACGCGAAAGAGTGAAGCCGACGCGAAAGCGGTTGTCACTCTACAATGTGGCATGAACAATGACCAACTCATCAAGGTTGGTCCCTTCATAAGTGCAAAGGACTTGTGGAACAAACTCATCGAGCTCCACGAGGGTACCCGAGACTCAAGGATCGCAAAGAGGGATTTGTTCCTCAATCAACTTCAAAATCTCTCCATGAAGGAGAATGAATCGGTAAGTGAGTTTCATAGCCGGTTCAAGGAAGTCCTCAATGGACTTCATTCGATTGATGAAAAGGTCGAGAATCGCGACCTTGTGAGGTATGTCTTGAAAGTCTTTCCAAGGAATGCTTTGTGGTCATCCATGGTGGATGCCTACAAAGTTTCCAAGGATCTTTCCATTGTAAAGTTAGATGATTTATTTTGTGAGATGGAATTGCATGAAATGGCTAACAAAGGCCCCAAGGAGAAGGGGATTGCCTTAGTTGCAGGGGACCGAATCATCAAGAAGAAGAAGGAGAAGGAAGTCTCTTCATCTTCATCCTCTTCCGAATCCGAGTCCGATTCCGAGGAAGATGGCAGCGGCTCTTCTTCCTCCGAGATGGCGAACATTGTGAGAAAAATGATGAGAAGGGATCGACGATTCAAGAGTAGAGGTAACTCTAGTGAATCCAAACTTGATAAGACTAATGTATCTTGCTTTGAGTGTGGTAGAAAAGGACATTTCAAGAGTGAATGTCCAAAGCTAAAGAAGAAGGAGGAGAAATCCAAAAAGAAAGAAGAAAAATCCAAGAAGAAGAAGAAGGCATTGAAGGCCACTTGGGATGAGTCATCCTCTAGCTCATCCGATGAAGAGAAGGAGGAGAAGAGCACTAGGCATGTGGCACTCATGACTCTTCAAGAGGAGAGCAGTGATGAATCTCTAAGCTCCTCAAACGCGGCTTCATCATCTTCGGATGATGAAGAGGTAACTTCTCCCGAGCTCGAAAAGTGCTGTAGAGCAATTGCATGTTTAACTAGTATGCTTAAGAAGTCAAAAAATAAAGTTAAAGCATTGCAATTAGAAGTTGATCAATTGAAGGCATCTAGGGATGATAACATTGATGATTTGCATGTTGAATTGTTAGAAGATGAAATCAAATCATTGAAACTTGAAATTGAAAATTTGAAATCCTCTAAGGTTGAGGAAGTCAATGATTCGCATGATGAATTGCTAGTAGAGGAAAACCAATCATTGAAGAGTGAGGTTGAGAAGCTCAAGAATATTCTTGGGAAGTTCTCAACTAGCTCTAAGACTCTAGATATGATCCTAAATGCCCAAAGGGCAGTTTACAATAGGGCCGGTATTGGTTACCGTCCTAAGGAACCGTCATTTGTGTCTTTGATGTTTAGGACTGATATGAGACAATCTAGGACACCCAAGACTCAAAAGAAAGTGGTCAAGGCATGGGTGCCTAAGTCATGTTTAGTTGGTGCTTTAGGTCCCAAGGTTTGGGTACCTAAAACTTCTATTTTTCGAATTGTGTAGGTTATGGTTGAGGGGGAGCATCTATCAACTTGGTTCGTTGATAGTGGATGCTCCAAACACATGACCGGGGATAGATCATTGTTTACCACACTTCACAAGAAAAGTAGAGGTAATGTATCATTTGGTAACAATGGTAGTCTTAAGGTCATAGGGATAGGAGACATTCAAATATCTGAATGTCTTAGAATTTCAAATGTCCTTCTAGTCAAGGGGATGAAATTTAATCTCCTAAGTGTGAGTCAATTGTGTGACACGGGTTACACAATTGACTTCCAACCAAGTCAATGTCTAGTTAGACAACATGACACCTTGGACACGGTACTAGTAGGAGCGAGAGTAGACAATATTTATCAAGTTTTATTTAAAAGTGCTACTAATGCTTTTGCTAAGTGTTTCATGTCAAAAGATGAAGAGTCCACCCTTTGGCACCGGAGGTTAGCACATGTTAACATGAAGAACATCCGGAAGTTGGCCAACAAGGGACTAGTTCGTGGCTTACCAAGCATCAAGTATGAGAAAGACAAACTTTGTGATGCATGTCAAATGGGTAAACAAACAAAATCTGCACATAAAGGTAAAAGCACTGTAAGTACTTCCAATGCATTAGATTTACTTC
>JAGFNQ010002637.1:0-109325 GCA_024364735.1 Boesenbergia rotunda | reverse complement strand
GAACTTTGTAACAAATTCGCCCGAACCACCTACGTTCCGATTAAGACAAGTTACCTTAACCGTCATTTCTTTCCCAATCCTGTCCAGTCGCAATGTCCGCAATTAACTTCTATAAACTGGATAACCTTGTATTTTGCACACATTCAATCAACAAACACCCTATGTGCAGAATTCTATAACAACATAGTTAGGCAAGACCACTTGAGCTTCGTCACTTACCGTTCAAGGAATGCCCCTTGAACATCACTCTTACCCTACTGAACCGATTTCTGGGACTCCGACCATCTCAGTCCATCTTCTGTTGCTACCCTCCAAGGAACCTGCCTTTCGATGCCCCCTATTCTCATATTGACCTGAACACCTTATACAACTATTTCTTTGGGGAAGCCATGGACCCTGCAGGAGGGCAGTTCCACTCCACTCGACTCCCGATTCAGGACTATCGCTCTCTATAGAGTGATTGTCCGTTGCATCCTTCCTCTGTCCACCAGGGACATAGCCACCATGAGACCCTTTCACACCTTTCTCCTCTATGCCCTTATCCACCATCTGGACATAGATATAGGCCTTCACATCTTTCACTGTATCCTGCATGCCTCTAGTGTGTCCACTCAGGGACGAGTCCGGCACCCCCTTCTGCCATGTCATCACCTGGATCCTCCACCATCACGGCCGAAACATCACTGACGGCGAGATTACCACGATGACCGACTTCGACGAGATAGGATATAGGAACTTTTCCTTAGCCGGTATAGATGTCTCGGGCACCGGGGTTCTGACTTGGAGACGCCGACCAGCCGCACAGGACATTGCAGACGAGGAGGTCGACATTGCCGACTTAGAAGCAGAGTTAGCTCAGCCCGATCCTCCGACACTCTACGAGCGAGTATCCCTTCTCGAGACACAGGTTCAGTCACTCCGGGAGGAATCAGAGGCCTACCACCTTGAGCAGTTGGAAACTAATCAGGGCTACTATACCGAGTATATGAGCGCGTTTGCAGCAGAAAGGGACGAAAGAAACGCCCAGTATGAGGAAATGATGACCATGCTTAGATCCTGGCATCCAGGCTCCCCTGATCAGCCTGGTCCCTCTTCCTAGATGACTTGGACGTGTACCTATTTGACTATCCCTACTGAGTAGGGTTGACTTCTGTGGACTTGTACTAGACTTCTGTTTGACTTATGCTTATCCTAGCTTGGCTTGTTTATTTCTGAATTGATTAAGTTAGGATTATGCTTAGTAGAATAGAATCATTTGTTTTTTTATTTTAAAATGTCTTAAATTGATCTTAAAATGTCTTAATTGATTTTAAAATGTCTTCTTTGTTAAAAATGTTTTACTTTGATTTTAAAATTTTTTTACTTAGTTTTATTTCAAAAACTACCCCCTTCAAAACTAGGGTTTTCTTCGAAATGGAATTAGCCTAGGCTCTAACCCTAGAACTGCATGCACCTATAGACCTAGAAGCCAGCATCTCACAAGCACCTTAGGGTACCTTGAGTGATAACCTAGAAAGAGTTGAGATGCTTAGGTCTTTGCCTCAATTCAAGATGCTTTAAGTCAGTGCATCGGCAGTAATTGGGGCACTAAATGAACAGCAATCAGGTTAAGTGTCAAGTTTAGACAATCTAACTTGAACAATGCACTTAACTTGACTAACCCTAGCGAAAACTACTGTTTATAACAGTTAGTAAGTAGCTAAATGGGTTAGACAGGTCCCTAAAAGATTTAACCAGACTTAGGTCCTAGTTTGTTTCAGTACAGCAAATGCTTTATTTAATTATTGCAAATATTTCTTCTGCATTTTTTTGATATATGTCAAAGGGGGAGAGGTGGAAAGGAAAGAGGGAACCCAAAAAGTTTTTTTCAAATGTTTTCCTTTATTCAAAAAGTTTAACATCAAAGTTAGAAATAATTCAAAGCTCAAATTTATCCTGTAAAAATTTCTAAGCTTAAAGCTTAATTTTTTGCTTAAAATTTCTAACTCTGAAGTGTTATTAATTTTTGCTCAAAATTATTCCCTGAAAAGTTTTCTAAATCTGAAAAAGTTTTCCAAGTCTCGAATCTTTCTAAGTATGAATTTTTAAAGCCTGAATTTTTTTGTGCTTAAAAACAAGAGTTTTCAAAAACTAAAAAGTCTAAGTTTAAAAAAGTTTTCCTAAACTCAAAATTTGCTAAAATATGAAAACTTCTTCAAACTTAGAACATTTTTCTGAAAAACTCAGCCAATACTTAAAGTCTTTCTATAATAAAAAGTATTTAAACTAAAACCACCTATTTTTGAAAAAAACCTAGGGGGAGATTTCTTCCAGGGGGAGGGAATCTAACTTAGGATTTCATTTTAGCATTTTTTTCCTTAACTTTTTGAACTAGGTTGCCATATATCAAAAAGGGGGAGATTGTTGGTGCAGAATGCACCCAAGTCAAACCTGTGTTTTGATATTGGCAAAAGGGTTCAAAAGTTAAGGGTTAATTGGTGTCTAACAAGGTTCTTGAGTGTACAGGAAAAGCCCTAGCGAAGGAATGCTAGGCACTGGCGAAGGACTGCCAGAATGGACAAAGCCCTAGCGAAGGAATACTAGGCACTGGCGAAGGACTGCCAGAATGGACAAAGCCCTAGCGAAGGAATGCTAGGCACTGGCGAAGGACTGCCAGAAGAAAAGACCTAGCGAAGGGCTGCTAGGCACCAAGCGAAGGGCAGCTTGGTACCTCAAGACCTGGCGAAGGACTGCTGGGCAAAAGTCCAACTGGAGGAGCCGGTTGGCACCAGGTAAATTCTCCCGAGAGGAGTAGGTGAGGACGCGTTCCCCTTGAGGGAACATTAGGCGTCGGTTCGACCTAGGGCTCCATTTTGGAGACCAAAGTCAGAACCAAGACAGCTAAGGCTGTATAACCTATTATTTTATTGTTTTATTGTGTTTTGGACTAACCCTGGATGCAGGACCTAAGGAACGAGTGTCTGCAGCTCAGAATGCCTCAAAGGAATGAGGCAACCGCTGACCAGGGCGCCCGGAGTGTCCCGGGCGCCCCCATGGTGAACACAAAACACAACAAGACAAGAAAGACTTCGACAGTACATACCCAGGGCGCCCCCGCTGTCCCGGGCGCCCCCATAGCGAACCAACTCAGCCGCGTCTGCGCTACACGCCCAGGGCGCCCCCGCTGTCCCGGGCGCCCCCAGCCAGACTTACCGAGGAGAGCTCAGCGCTGAGATAAGGCTTGACCGGTCAATGCGGGCGCCCCAGTCATCCGGGCGCCCCGGTCAAACCGGATCCCGAGGATAAGGGGATCAGACGGCGACCGAGCAACAACCGGATCTGCTGCCACGTGGGGGGCGCCCCCGTCGACCAGGGCCCCCCAGGCCTATATAAAGGGCCCTCGACCTCCTTCTTCACATCATCAATCACTGCGACACTTCTGCGCTCTTCTGCTTCCGCGACACACTCCAGAAATCTTCCAACTCGAGCTGACGACGTCCCGCTGCTCCGAAACTTCGATCTACACCGGACGTCGGTAACGAAGAGCTGTATTTAAAGTTTACTAAACTGTTCTTGTTATTATCTTTCCAGTAAACTTTTACGAACTTATAGAATTGCCCGCAGAAAACGGTCAACGACCGTGGGCCTTGGAGTAGGAGTCGACCCAGGCTCCGAACCAAGTAAAACGACCATGTTAGCGTTGTTTTTGCTCTGTTTTATTCCGCTGCGCACTTACTCTTTTTAAATCCGAACGAATTGCGACATTCACCCCCCCCCTCTCTCTCATTTCTCGATCCAACAGAATAGACTAGGGTTTTCCTTGTGTTTCAATTGGATTAATTATTAACCTGGTTTCATGCCACCATGGGGTATATATAGGGCTACGGTAGGGACCATGAGGAGGAGTTGGATCTTGGCCTGCTAATGGATCCAAACCCGATCCATTAATGAAGATCCATTCCACTAATGGATCCTCATTGAATTACCTCACTAACCTCATATTTACATATGTGCTCCATCTATTATGAGTCATCCATCCCCCCGTGTTTCAGATATCGAATGTCCGTCGATTAATTTAAATTACTAACAATTTTAATTAATTGACTTCTGACTCCTTGACTAGTACCACTCAACCTTATCATCATGTTGGATCAAATCCACCTGCAGGGTTTAACATGATGAACCTTATGAGCTCATCAAGGGGGCATCATCATCCCGACTCACCAGGACACGGATTCCATCAATAATCAATGGCACATCATATAATTAATATTATTTCCCAACTCACCGGGCCTATCGATTTAGCAGAATAAATCATTCCCATTGGTAAATCAAAAAAATAATTATTAACTATACGTGCCCGTTATTATATCGGGATTTAGGGATTGTACTCCATAATAAATTCTGTTGGTGCAGGAAGCACCCGATCGAACCTTGTTTTGATATTGGCAAAGGATTCAAAGTTAAGGGTTATTTGTGATCTAACGTTGTTCACTGAGTGTGCAGAAAAATCCCTAGCGAAGGACTGCTAGGCACCTGGCGAAGGACTGCCAGTATCAAAGCCCTAGCGAAGGACTGCTAGGCACCTGGCGAAGGACTGCCAGTATCCAAATCCTAGCGAAGGGATGCTAGGCACCTGACGATGGGCTGTCAGGAAACCAAGTCCTGGCGAAGGGTTGCTGGCAAAAACCAAGTCCTGGCGAAGGGCTGCTATGCGAAAACCAAGTCCTGGCGAAGGGCTGCTAGGCGAAAACCAAGTCCTGGCGAAGGGTTGCTAGGCGAAAACCAAGTCCTGGCGAAGGGCTGCTAGGCGAAAACCAAGACCTGGCGAAGGGCTGCCGGGCAAAAGTCCAACTGGAGAATCCGGTTGGCACCAGGTAAATTCTCCCGAGAGGAGTAGGTGAGGACGCGTTCCCCTTGAGGGAACATTAGGCGTCGGTTCGACCTAGGGCTCCATTTTGGAGACCCAAAGTCAGAACCAAGACAGCTAAGGCTGTTTTAACTAACTTATTATTTGCTGTTTTGGACTAACCCTGGATGCAGGACCGAAGGACTGTGTTTCTGCAGCTCAGAGAGCCTCAAAGGAGTGAGGCCGTAGCTGAGCAGGGCGCCCCGGATGTGTCGGGCGCCCCAGAGTCAACCCAAAGTCAGCAGAGAGGTAAACGCCCCGACAGCAGCGCAATTGGGGGCGCCCCGCGTGTGTCGGGCGCCCCGCATGTCGGGCGCCCCGCGTGTCTCGGGCGCCCACTGTGCCACGCCACTGAAGGCGGCTGCAGCTCACCCTCGCGAAGCCTCGGTGATAAAGTTTGACCGGTCAATCGGGCGCCCCGTGCGCGTCGGGCGCCCCGTGCGCGTCGGGCACCCCAGTCAACTGTTATCCCGAAGTCGAAGCGATCAGTCACGACCGAGAGCACGCCGGATCAGAAGCCACGTGGAGGGCGCCCCGAGCATGTCGGGCGCCCCCTGCCCTATATAAAGAGGGCCTCGACCCTCTTCAAAGATAACCAATTCCTTCGACAACTCTACGCTCTTCTGCTTCCACGACACGCTCCAGAAAGTTGCCAACTCAAGCCGACGACGTCCCGCTGCTCCAGAACTTCAATCTTCACCGGACGTCGGTAACAAGAGTTGTATTTAAGTTTACGAGAATATTTTTATTATTATTTGTGTGTAAACTTTTGCGAACTTATAGAATTGCCCGCAGAAAACGGTCAACGACCGTGGGCCTTGGAGTAGGAGTCGACCCAGGCTCCGAACCAAGTAAACCAGCTGTGTTTGCGTTATTGTGTTCTCTTTTATTTCCGCTGCGCACCCGCTCTTTTTAAATCCGAACGAATTGCGACATTCACCCCCCCCCCTCTCTCGCATTTCTCGATCCAACAAGTGGCATCAGAGCGGGGCTATTCAAAGTTGGTGCAACCACCACTTTGAAATTTCTTTTCGGATTTTTTTTTTTTTGCTTTATTTTTTTTTAATAAATAATATCTGTGAGTGTATTTAAAATATCCTTACGCCTTTTTCAATTCTGAATTCTCATTTTTTCACCATAAGTCAGAATTGATAAAAGAATCAATTTGTGAAAATTTGTCATAAAATTTTTTATTATTATTTTAATATTTTTCCTCGAAATTCGTGCTACCTTAATTCGAGAAATTTTTTTTTTCTTTCTCTTACTTTTTCTTCATTAATCAAAATTGTTAAAATCAACATTTTCAAAAAAAAAAATTTTTATTATTATTTTAATATTTTCCCTCGAAATTCGTGCAATATTTTTTTATTGCTCCCGCACTACTAATCCAAGACCAAGTCTTGGTACATCTCTGTTTTTTATTGTGTGCAAGATTTAAACTAATGGCCAATCAAGAATGGAATAGTGTCCGTCCACCCCTATTCTGTGGCGAGAACTTCAGAACCTGGAAGAGCCTAATGGAATCTCACCTAAAGACCCATCTGGATTTATGGATGATGATCCAAACAGGGTTTTCAGCACCTACAGAAGATGGAAAGTTGATCGCCTGGGATAAATTGGACGAACCAACTCTGAGGAAGATTGAGTCCGATGCAAGGGCTACTGCAATCCTACAGTGTGGCCTAACCAATGAAGAATTGAAGCGGGTCGGATCCTTCAGATGTGCTAAAGAAATCTGGGAAAAACTGATTGACCTTCATCAAGAGATCTCAGATGAAGAAGAAGATCAGGTAAGTTATCTTGTCCTTTCGGTCCAAGTACAAACAGCCGAGTCAGAGACTGAACTCGAATCCAAAGTCGAACTAGAATCAGAAGACAAATTGACTGAGACGGTAACAAATTTTGAATTCTGTTCAAAATTAGAATTAAATAATCAAATAGATACTGTAATGGTCGAGGAAGGTATAAATTCTATTGCAGGGAAAACTCCAAGAAAACTGCAAAAGAGGCCTAAACCAGTACCTAAGTCCGACTCAGAACTTGACGATGAAGAAGGAGATCCTCGGAAACGGGTCCGAATGGCTCACAACCACTACAAAATGCCGAAAGAACAATCAATCAAAAGAAAGATGGCTAGAATCAAGGGGGAGATTCCCAATCGGGAATCAAGAGGTAAATTTACAATATTTCAAAATCCATTATTTACCATGAATAATATGATTGAATCTTATAAATCAGTTAAGGCTAATGTGTTAGCAAATTTAATTCATAATATTGCTGTTTTTGATAATCCAGAATATTATTACGATTATGATGTAACTTAGATAATTTTTGCATTAACTGTATGTTTCTTTTTATTTTATTTTTTTTGGTTAAAATTAGGATTGATTAGTTTAAGGACAAAATAGTTTAACTGAAATTTGGACAACATAGTATTGGGTGGAGGTGAGATGATAGTACGTTAGGGAAGCCAATTTGGCGGAACTAGCCGAAGCTACCGATCCAAGACCCAAACTAGTTAGACCAGAAATTTTTCAAAGAATAATTTTGAAAATGAAATTTCATTAAAAGGCTTTGTCAAGGAAAGGGTGGATGATCCCATAAGGCTACGGCCAAAGAAGGCCTAGTGCCTCGCCAAGACCTGGAAGCCAATTTTTGAAATTCAAATTCAAATTATTTTTTGTTAAATTCGAATCTAACACAAATTTTTAGTTAATTTTAGATTCAAATATCTTTTTTCAAAATAAATTTAAATTGTGTTTAAAAAATTAATTTAACTCTTTAAATTTATTCATGGTCTTTTCAAAATAAATCTTCTACTAAAACCTGTCTCACAAAAACCCTTAAGGTTAACATGCTTGATCATGTAGTACTGGGTGAGACATCTAGGACCTAAATGCATAACTCACTACTCTTTCAAATAAAATATACTTTCAAAAGTTATTCAAAGTTATTTCTTGTTTTCAAATTAATTCACTGTACTCTACTTTTTTTTACATCTTTTATTTCATGTCAAATATCACAATAAATAAAGTCTAGGACTTAATTGGGTCAATTTTTGGTCAAACCTAGTCAACATAGTCAAACATGGATAACACTGAAGTCCCCTAGGACATTAGATTGAGTTAAATAGTAAAGGGGAGTGGTTTATTCTTTTTAATTTTCTTTCAAAATATCTTTGAAAAATTATTATCATTTCAAAATGGTTTTCGAAAATTGTGTTATCATACCAAATTATATTTTCAAAAATCTATCTCCTTAAAAATTATCATACTCAAAAGGCATGTTCAAAATTGTTCCTTTAATTTTGACAAACCCTAAGACTAAGAGGAGGATTAACTTGTGGTCAACAAGCCTCCCAGGACTGTGTCAGATTTAAGGGAAGTTCAAATTAAAAGAAGAAGTTTTATGCCTTCAAATAATCACTATATTTTTCAAAATTGTGCTTTACAAAAATCATTATCATTTCAAAATGTTTTTCGAAAAAGGGGCTTATGTTTGAAAATTATCTTCATTTCAAGTTGAATTTCCTAAAATTATATTACCGTACTGATATTCAAAACTATTCTTTTGATTTTAATAAACCCTAAAGACACAGAGGATGATCCACTTCATGATCCATAAGGACTCCTGGGATGTGTCAAATTTAGGGGGAGTTTGAGTCAAAAGAAGAATTTCTGAAATGTGTTTATTAATTTTTTTTTGGTTATTAGACAATTCTTATAATTTAAATCAAACCTTAAGACTCAGAGGAAGATCGCTTGCTTCCTAGGACTGGGTCAAGTTTAGGGGGAGATCAAATTAAAAGAATTGTTGAAAATTTTTCAAAATATATGTTTTCATGCACTGCAAGTTTAAAATCCTTTTGAAAACATAAATAATTTTTCGTTCAAAATATTATTATTATTGTGGCCTATGAAATTGCTTTTGAAATAATATTTACTTGGGTTGGCGAATTTCCAGGACACTTAGGAAAATATCCTTGTAGTCAACAAGGTTTCCTAGGATTGTGTCAGACTGGAAAATAAACCAAGTCAAGCAAAATATTGTGTCTTCAAAAGGTCATACATTTTTCAAAATGTACTAGCATATACTTTCAAAGTACTATCATTTTTTTTTGGAGATAGTATTTACTTGAATTGGAGAACTTTTCCAGAACACTTAGGGAAATGTCCTTGTAATCAACAAGGTTTCCTAGGATTGTGTCAGACTGGAAAAGAAACCTAGTCAAGTAAAATATTTTTCTAAAAGTACTTATGTGTTTCAAATCATAATTTATTTCAAAAGTACTTATGTCTTCAAAAATGCATAATATCTTTCAAAAAGTACTGCTATTTTTCAAAATATAATGTTTCCAAAAGTACAAATATTTTTCAAGGCAAAAGTGTTCTAAGTGCGTGAAGCTTTTAAAGATTTGCCTACAAATACATTTTTTAAAATGGATTTAATCTAGAAATTTAAGTTTTTTTATGCCTTCAAAATTATTCTAAGTATCTTTTTGCTTTCAAAATTCATAGGCTCTGATACACAAACATTCTCCTTATCACTTCCTTCAAAATATTTTTCTTAATTGAACTTAAAAATGGTCAAAGGAGAAGAATTTAACATTAAGGGGGAGAGATAGGAAAGAAAAGAGGGAATCAAATTTTTCAAATTTGAATTTCAAAAACATCCGAAGTACTTAATTTTTTCAAAATCAATTTAAGTACTTGATTTTTTTACTTAATTTTTTTAAAATACAACTTAAGTACTTAACATTTTTTTCCAATTACTTAACTATTTCTTTCAAAAATTATTTTAAGTTTTTCTCAAAAATTATTTCTAAGTACTTAACAATTCCTTTCAAAAATTTATTTCAAGTATTTAAATGAGTTTAGTACTTAACTATTTTTAAACCAAGTACCTGACACTTAATTTTTCAAACTTCTCAAAAGTACTTGCTTTATACTTGAAAATTATCTAAGTGTAAAAAGTTTTGAAAATATTTTTACTCTGTTTTTGAAATACTTTGTCAAAAACATGAAGCACTTAGAAAAACTCATAAATCCCTGTTAGATACCTTGTTCACCCATGCCTGTTTTTGATATATGTCAAAGGGGGAGGAAAGGTCAAAGTTAAGAGTTGTAAATACAAGTATTCAGGGTTTTAGGGGGAGTATGAAAAATAAATATTTTTTCAACTCTACATTTATTCTATTCATAAATAGTTATACTTCATTGCTTAACCTTTTGTGCTTAAACTGTTATAAGTTTTTCCTTAACTTTGAATTGTGTTGCCATAATCAAAAAGGGGGAGATTGTTGGTGCAGGAAGCACCCGATCGAACCTTGTTTTGATATTGGCAAAGGATTCAAAGTTAAGGGTTATTTGTGATCTAACGTTGTTCACTGAGTGTGCAGAAAAATCCCTAGCGAAGGACTGCTAGGCACCTGGCGAAGGACTGCCAGTATCAAAGCCCTAGCGAAGGACTGCTAGGCACCTGGCGAAGGACTGCCAGTATCCAAATCCTAGCGAAGGGATGCTAGGCACCTGACGATGGGCTGTCAGGAAACCAAGTCCTGGCGAAGGGTTGCTGGGCAAAAACCAAGTCCTGGCGAAGGGCTGCTATGCGAAAACCAAGTCCTGGCGAAGGGCTGCTAGGCGAAAACCAAGTCCTGGCGAAGGGTTGCTAGGCGAAAACCAAGTCCTGGCGAAGGGCTGCTAGGCGAAAACCAAGACCTGGCGAAGGGCTGCCGGGCAAAAGTCCAACTGGAGAATCCGGTTAGCACCAGGTAAATTCTCCCGAGAGGAGTAGGTGAGGACGCGTTCCCCTTGAGGGAACATTAGGCGTCGGTTCGACCTAGGGCTCCATTTTGGAGACCCAAAGTCAGAACCAAGACAGCTAAGGCTGTTTTAACTAACTTATTATTTGCTGTTTTGGACTAACCCTGGATGCAGGACCGAAGGACTGTGTTTCTGCAGCTCAGAGAGCCTCAAAGGAGTGAGGCCGTAGCTGAGCAGGGCGCCCCGGATGTGTCGGGCGCCCCAGAGTCAACCCAAAGTCAGCAGAGAGGTAAACGCCCCGACAGCAGCGCAATTGGGGGGGCCCCGCGTGTGTCGGGCGCCCCGCATGTCGGGCGCCCCGCGTGTCTCGGGCGCCCACTGTGCCACGCCACTGAAGGCGGCTGCAGCTCACCCTCGCGAAGCCTCGGTGATAAAGTTTGACCGGTCAATCGGGCGCCCCGTGCGCGTCGGGCGCCCCAGTCAACTGTTATCCCGAAGTCGAAGCGATCAGTCACGACCGAGAGCACGCCGGATCAGAAGCCACGTGGAGGGCGCCCCGAGCATGTCGGGCGCCCCCTGCCCTATATAAAGAGGGCCTCGACCCTCTTCAAAGATAACCAATTCCTTCGACAACTCTACGCTCTTCTGCTTCCACGACACGCTCCAGAAAGTTGCCAACTCAAGCCGACGACGTCCCGCTGCTCCAGAACTTCAATCTTCATCGGACGTCGGTAACAAGAGTTATATTTAAGTTTACGAGAATATTTTTATTATTATTTATGTGTAAACTTTTGCGAACTTATAGAATTGCCCGTAGAAAACGGTCAACGACCGTGGGCCTTGGAGTAGGAGTCGACCCAGGCTCCGAACCAAGTAAACCAGCTGTGTTTGCGTTATTGTGTTCTCTTTTATTTCCGCTGCGCACCCGCTCTTTTTAAATCCGAACGAATTGCGACATTCACCCCCCCCCTCTCTCGCATTTCTCGATCCAACAAATTTGAGGTCTAATCCAATTATCTAGTCAATACAAATTGCATGACCTCTAATTTTGGTCCTGCTCAATGCACACAAAGCACACTAGTGTAATTCTATGGTCAAGATAAACCACACCTAATTACACTACAACCATCCTGATGGTTTATCCAATTCCATCTCGGTTATGAGCCTCTGCTTATACTAGGAAAGGGACGATAACATGATCCATGATCTTCTGTGCGTCACCACACACCATGTTATCTACAATGTAAAGTATCAGACTTTTATGCATATACTAATATAAATACGCATCTGTGTTGCTATGATTCTCTTTCAAGATGTGGATGACCATACAGAAAAGGCAAGGCTTTTAGTATACATCCTAACAATCTCCCACTTATACTCAAAGACTTTGCTGCCCTCGATATGCCATACATCTGACTCCCTGATCCTTTACATGCCTAAAGCTCTCACTATCAAGGCCTCAGTGAAAATATCGCCCAGGTTGTCTTCTGATATAATCTAGGTAACAACAGCTTTTCCTCTCCCGGGTGGTACTTGCGCTCTATGTGTTTACTTGTCTTATGGACTCGTGGTTCCTTCGGGTTTATAACTGCACCATTATTATCACAACCAAATGTGATATCTTTGTGCAAACCAGGAATCACATCGAAGTCCATCTTGAGGTTCCTGAACCATGTAGCTTTCCTGGCCGTCTCAGAGACTGCCATATACTCAGCTTCCATAGTGGAGTCTGCCATACAGCCGCTGCGCGACACTCCTCCAATCTATGGTTCTACCTCCTAAAGTAAACACAAAACCCCGAGGAATACTTATATTTGCCCCTATCCAACTGAAAATTTGTATCCGTATAACCCATACGAGATTGGTCAACCCGATAAACCAGCATATAATCCTTAGTCCTTCTCAGGCACTAATATATGCTTTTACCGCAATCCAATTTCCTTGACCTGGGTTACTCTGATATCTGCTAACCATGCCCACGACAAAGCAGATATCTGGTCTCATTTTTAGCATACATGAGGCTTCCTATAGCCGACACTAAAAGAACCGCCATTACCTGCTCTATCTCCTTTGATATTCTAAACACATCTCCTTAAATAGAGTAGCTCCACAACTGAAAAGTACAAAACCTTTCTTGGAGGATTCCATGCTAAAACGAGCTAAGACAGTGTCTTTTTATGAAGCTTGGGATAAGCACAACATCCTTCTCTAGTGATCCTTTAGAACTTTGATCGCCAAGGATGTGTCCTGCTTCTCCTAAGTCCTTCATATCAGCTGTTTGGACAACCATACCCTTACGTCTGATAATACTTTGTCATTGTTGTCAACTAACAAAATATTATCTACGTATAGTTCAAGAATACCGCTACAATTCCGTCACATTTCTTACATACACAAATTTTATCCGTCCTCTGAACAAATCCATATGACTGGATTATCTCTTCAAAGTGGATATTCCTCGTCATAGGTCCAGGGATATTGATTCATGGTCACCAGGGACCGAGTCTGAAGACTCTCCCAAGAACATGAATCCTTCTGGTTGACTAACAACCCTCCCACTACGACGAGGTACCACCTGTGTATCTTATATGACATGCGGTGCAGTGACTTGTGGTATATCTTCTTGTACAGTTGGTACTAAAGTCAGAACGTCCCCTCTTAATTTTTTAAGAACTAGTCTACTCATGGGTTTGTGGTTCATCACATAGTCTTTCTCTAAGAATCGGGTATTCGTGCCAACGATTACCCTCTGATCCTTAGGACTATAGAACTGTCTTTCGTTCCTCTAGGATAGCCTACGAACAAGCGCATGAGATTCCAACTTATCAGTATCCCCTCTTAGCACATGTGCTGAGCAACCCCATATCTGAATATGTTTTAAACTTGGCTTTCGTCCAGTCCACACTTCTACGGGAGTATAGATTACTGACCTAGATGGTATCAAGTATGTACGTTGTCATTTATAGAGCATATCCCCAGAACGAATCCGGCAACTCGGAGTAGCTCATCATTGTCCTAACCATTACCATAAGAGACATTTTCCTTCATTCTACTGCACCGTTCTGTTGGGATATACTTAGTGCAGTCAATTGGGATTGAATCCCAGCCTCTAATGAGTAAGTCCTAAATTCTCCCAAGAGGTACTCATCACTACGATATGATCATAGTGTCTTGATACTTTTACTTTGATGTTTCTCCACATCAGCCTAGAATTCATTGAACTGATCAAAGCATTCAGACTTGTGGCCATCAAGTAAACGTATCCATACCTTTGAATATTTGTCTCACGAAGTATTCAAAGCTACCTCTATCCTGGATAGACATAGGACCACACAAATCAGAATGAACCAATTCTAACATATCTTTAGCCCTATACCCCTTGGCCTTAAAAGGCCTCTTGGTCGTCTTACCTTCCAAGCATGATTCAATGGTTGGGAAGTCTCCCACCACCAATGAACCCGAGAGCCCATTGGCCATCAACTTTTGAATCCTACTAAAGTTAATAAGACCAAGTCTTAGATGTCAAAGATATGTTTGGTTTATCTCAGAAGGTTCCTTTCTCTTCTTTTGGTTAGATGATGAGCTATTAACTACTATTTGCATCGTGGGAGATTTTGGTTCTAAAATGCACAAATTGTTTAGCCATGTTCCTAAACAGATAATCTTTCTATTCCACTTTTCATAACAAAAGGCAATAGAATATCCATTATTTCAGAAACTGAACCAGAGTTCTTTCTAAAATTAGGTACATAAAAGCAATTTTCTTAAAACCAAAACTTTAGGGGGCGCTTGGTAAGCGGGTTTAGAAGTCGGGAATGGGAATGAAATCTATTTCATTCCCATTGATGATGCTTGGTATATAGGATCAGAATCAAAATATGGATATGATACCCATGATTTTATAACCTAGCCCCCACTAGGTTATCACCAAACCCATAAACCCCTCAATCAAAACCCATTACCATTCTCATTGCCGAATATATACCAAGCGCCCCCTTATTTTCCTATCTAAAGACAAATAAATAACTCCCACTACAATAGTAGCCACCTCCATAGCATATCCCATGTAGACGGTAATCTATTCCTCAGCTAGTAATTGGGCTTCCTGAAACCCCTGCAAATAATTGCAGACATGATTAGTGATATCCGTATCTACACACCAGATGCCGGTAGATAACACCTCTAAACATGTTTCAACGACTAAGCACGAAGAAATACCTTTCTCTTGATGACGGGGACAGTTCGTCTTCTATTGCCCAGTTTGCTTACACGTGAAGCATTTGCCTCTAAGCTTCTTCATGCCAGCCCGAGGCACCTACGATGCTGCTGTTACTGCCTTCTTGAACCCACATTGTTTCTTCTTCTTCCTATCTTTCGGTACAGAAGTAGAAACCCTCTGAGTCACTAAGGCCTGCGAACTCTGACGAAACAACCCCTCTACCGCCTGAAGTTCTCCTAGGAGTTCCCCTAACGTATACTCATGCTTATTCATGTTATAGTTGAGCCGGAACTTGCTTAAAATTCCTAGGCAGAGATTGGAGTATTATATCGACCTGGATTTCCCCGTTGATTTGTCCTCCAAGAACCTCAATCTCATTGAGGTGGGCCATCATTTTCAAGACATGATCCCTCACGGATGTCACTTCGACCATAGCACTTGTCATCAGGTTCTTCATCGCAATCTGCCTAGTGGCCCGACCCTGGTGTCCAAAGAGCTCTTAGAGGTTCAACATCATGTCACAAGTAGTGGGCATGGCATGATGCTGATGTTGCAATACATTCGACATTGATGCAAGAATGTAACACTGTGTCATCTCATCTGCCTTGATCCACTTCTTGTAACGCTCCCTCTGCTCTTCACTAGAGTTCTCACTAGGCTTTTCGGGACAGTCCTCAAAGAGCACATATTTGTACTTTTCAGCAGTAAGGACAATGTCTAGATTTCTTTTCCAGTCAATGTAATTGGGTCTAGTAAGTTTGTTTTCCTTAAGTATGGTTGTTATGGGATTAAAGGTCATTTTGAAAATCCTGAGAATCACAACATACACTACTTTAGAATTCGAAAATAAATTGATTCCTCAAACAATAAATTTTCGAAATCAACCAACACCTCTAAACACCGAGAAATTCGCATGCCACGATGGTGTGGACATATACGAATTTCTACATTTGTAAGAGGAGATTTTACCCATTAATCTTACTATCTTGTCAACCTAACTTTTTGACAAATAAGATTAATAGTTGGTTCACTTCGGCCTTGCATATAATAGCAATGACTCCGATGGGGAGGATACCATTATTCGCATCTAAGTGTTTACCATTACACGACACTAAGAAAATTATTTTCGATTATGTGTCTTCCGATGGGGAAGTACACACGCTCTTCAATAATTTTCTATAGTCTTTTCCGATCCAGTGATCTGCAGAACAAGCCCATCCAATGGGGAGGAAGGCACTCAGAGCCAACAGACAGACTTGTTCGCATCACTTATTGGATTGTAATGGAGGCCACGGGACCCTTAGGGTCCCTCTCCCACTTAGTTATTTAATTTGAGGAATTTTAACAAGCACACACACAACAAGCACATAAACCAACAAATGAAAAAGAAAAATCCTAGATTTTCCAACTTTCATGGCCTTGGTCTCCAATGCGTCTCCAGTCGTGTCGTCACCTCGTCCGCTTCTCCCTACTCCATGCGCAAGCCACCTTGAGGGGATCTCCGAGCTGAGATGACTAGCTAATTATTTACATCATCGAGCCTATATTCCACGAAGGAGTGTACATGAAATTTAGATCGAAAGTAAATAAAAAGTTCGGCTAAACATGTGTCGTATTTAATTACAAAAATTAAATACTACCTATCCTCGTCAACCCCGAGGATTTAATTAATTTACAAAAATAGCACAACCATCACATACATCAATTATTTGTCTATGATAAGTTGGAATCTAGTGCCTGCAAAACAAAGTTAGCCTACACACATCCACATATCATCCAACAAAATAAAATATATGAAATAGTGCAAAAATTAACCAATCATAAACACACAAAACTGGAAACCTCGGCTCTAATACCAATTGTTGGGTATGGCTTGGCGGGTTTCCGTAGCGAATATTTGGTCGTCCTTGAGAGACCTCTCCATGTCTACGGATTAAAAAAAAATTAATCCGAATGGAAATCCGTCTCCCAACGACCATCTCGTCATCGTATCGTTTGGTCCGAATTACAACTTGACCAATCACAAAGATTGAGCCTTGTAATTCTCCTAACCAAACGACCGCGGAAAAAACGACGAGTCGATCGTCGATTTTTATGTTTATTATTGGGGTCCATAATATGATTAATTATTACAATTAATTATCAAATAATTAATATGATAATAATTAATATGATAATAATTAATCAATCACATAAAATGACATGAAATGACGAGACTAAATAAAAGAAGCCAAGGAAGAATTTATATCTTCCATTACCTTACGATCTTCTACCATATGACCCTCCCCTCTTGGACGTCATGTGGACGACGATCTACCAAGACCCGTGGTCACCAAATCGATCCCTTCTCCTTGCGCCAACCAATCCCTAACCAAAGGGATGCCGCCGGCCACTCCAAGGTAGAAAATAATTCGAACACAACCCCTATTAATTCTTTCCTCCACCGCCAGCGTCTAAACAACAAGTATCTTGGAACTCCTGTGTTATGAGCAACTCCAAGTTGCATAAGCAACTTGTGTTCTGAGCAACTCCACAACTCCAACTTGTGTTCTTCTGCGCTACAACAAGTTGCGGCCGCCAATCAACTTGCGCCCACGCAACATGTACTCTCACCGCCGCCAATCAAGTTGCTCTTGAAACTTGTTTTCTCCATGCCCATGAGCATCATCTCCTCAGTCGGCCTCTTTCACTCTCCACCGAGCGCTGAAGTTTCATAAGCAACTTCTCTTCAATAGAGAGCACGAGCATCGCCGACTGCTTGGAGAAGCCACGGCCTTGAACTCCAGCCCCAGTGTTGAAGTTGCTCTATTCCATTGGAGAACGTCGAAGCAACTTCTTCAACGGAGCTCTTGAATTCCCGTTTGTATGCACAACCATGCAAGTCGCCGTTGCACTCAAACGTGGAGAAGAAAAACAACCTTGCTGTTTGTTCGGCACCACTGAACCGAGAGGGAGAGAGAGAGAGGAGAGAATAGACTAGGGTTTTCCTTGTGTTTCAATTGGATTAATTATTAACCTGGTTTCATGCCACCATGAGGTATATATAGGGCTACGGTAGGGACCATGAGGAGGAGTTGGATCTTGGCCTGCTAATGGATCCAAACCCGATCCATTAACGAAGATCCATTCCACTAAAGGATCCTCATTGAATTACCTCACCAACCCGATATTTACATATGGGCTCCACCTATTATGAGTCATCCATCCCCCCGTGTTTAAGATATCGAATGCCCATCGATTAATTTAAATTACTGACAATTTTAATTAATCGACTTCTGACTCCTTGACTAGTATCACTCAACCTTATCATCATGTTGGATCAAATCCACCTGCAGAGTTTAACATGATGAACCTTATGAGCTCATCAAGGGGGCATCATCATCCCGACTCACCAGGACACGGATTCCGTCAATAATCAACGGCACACCATATAATTAATATTATTTCCCAACTTACCGGGTCTATCGATTTAGCAGAATAAATCTTGTCCATTGGTAAATCAAAAAAATAATTATTAACTATACGTGCCCGTTATTATATCGGGATTTAGGGATTGTACTCCATAATAAATTCGAGGTCTAATCCAATTATCAAGTCAGTACAAATTGGATGACCTCTGTTTTTGGTCCTGCTCAATGCACACAAAGCACACTAGTGTAATTCTATGGTTAAGATAATCCACATCTAATTACGCTACAATCATTCCGATGGCTTGTCCAATTCCATCTCGGCTGTGAGCCTCTGCTTATACTAGGCAAGGGACTGATAACATGATCTTCTGTGCGTCACCATATACCATGTTATCTACAATGTAAAATATCAGACTTTTATGCGTATACTAATATAAATACGCATCTATGTTGTTGTGATTATCTTTCAAGATGTGGATGACCATACAAAAAAGGCAAGGCTTTTAGTATACATCCTAACATCTTTGACTCATAGTGATCATGAATTGGATCTCGATTTTGGGTGTCAAAATTTGGCTTGCAAAGGTGGAGTTAGTTTCCAATTTCTGATTAGTTCTGAATCGAACTCTTCGGTTTTGTTCTTTACACAGATTGGTGTTGGCTTGAGTAGATCTATTTGTGAGTCTACTCTTCCTTTTTGGGTTACAGATTTTAGTATGGTTTTATTGATATTTTGATCTGTGTCCTATCCTAAATTTGGTGTGCGATCATGAGCTTCACTAGGATTTTGATACCTTGCTATAGGTTTGCTTTATGTCCTGTTGTTGGAGTTTGGATTGCTGCTTCATTCCTGCGATGATGATCCAGCTATAGAAGTTGATCAGATTTGTAGATGTTGTGAGGTTAATTTAGCCTTTACTAGTGGGCTTTGACTTTGATTAGCTAGATTGAATTAGAGTTGAAGGTATAGTGTGCTATTTGGATTCCCTTACTGCTCTAATCTTGTGTATGATCAGTGAGGTGAAATTTATTGTAGTTTGGGTTGCCGTGAGCTAAAGGGTGGCTTGGAATGCATTTTATTTGTCTCCCTCGGGTTGTAAGCTTCAGTGGCTAGTTCGAGTTTGATCTTTGGATTAGTTTAGTTTTTCGGGGAATTAAGCTAATATAAATCCATTGGATTGATCGGTAGTTGAGTAGTTAACTTGTTTAGCTTAGTATCATATAATTTTATAGCTAAATAACCCTATTATATGGTAAAGGACACTAATTAACCTGCGTTGGATATTTGGATGAGGGGTCCTCTTCATTGCAAGCACCTATTTAAAGGCGGGTACTTCTCCTTTGTACTCATGTAGTTCTTTTACATTTAAGCATGACTGTTTTATGTGTAAATAGGTTGCTTGACCTTGTTCCTTGTCAGTTATTATTTTAACATCGTCGTTGATACTTTCTTCGTTGATCTTCAAGTATTCAAAATTTCGTATCCGTACAGTCTCCTGTTGAATTTTTTTCTGTAAAGTACCGCTTGAATGCGAGTACTTAGAGGTTCATTAAACACAACTAGATTTATTTGACATTAGAATTATCCTACCTAGTAATGTAGATGCATAATCGTTTGTTTTTTATAATTGGTTGATTATATCGTTGCATCGTTGATACTTGTTGGATTTTGTTGCATCGTTGTTTTCCGGTTGTTCGTGCATCTTGTAGCATGCACCATACCTGCACATTGCATACTAATGGCTGTTGGGCTTCCATATAGTTAAGCCGTCGTTAGTCATTTAGTTGCTCAGTTCACTCAACCACTTGTTGTCGTGGTAGTTGCTAGAGTGTGAGCAACTGTCCTGTTATGCCACACATGTTGCAGCTGTAGGCAAGCAGTGACACCCTCACCGTTGTTCTCGAGGGATACTAGAGTTGTTGATAGCTCCCCCTATATATATCGGGGTTTTGGAGTAGTTGGCTCCCCAACATCCTGTCCACTCAACCACATGCATTTGTGGTATTTGTTGGAGTGCATACAGTTGTCACAGCCCTACCCACTCGGTCACACAGATGGGATGTATTCGCGGCTTGACTAGTGTCAGGGGTGACACATACCATTGCATCATATGCATATATTACATTTGTGCATTTTCTTGTGGTTGTTACATTTATATAAGCTACGTTTGCTGCATTTAGTTGGCATACATGTATGTTTTGATATTGTGATATCATGTGATTTTTCGTACATGCTTAGTTGTTATTCGGCTTTATACCATGTTGTTTTACAGATGTTTTATAGGTTTAGGTACTCTTATATCCATAGAGACTGTACATGTTGTTTTCTCTACTTATTATATCTTTTGTTATGTTATGCTATTGTCTATTTATATACCCGCTGAGTCTGTCCGGACTCACCACCCCTGCTTCTTTCTTTTATTTTAGATAGCAGGTAGTTGTATTTCTTGGAGCCAGGAGAGGATCCAGTTGCCAGTCACACGGTGTTGAGTTTGTTTCCATATCTGGTGTTACTATCGTAGTAGTTATTTCTGCATTTTCGTTATTTTTGCATTTACGTTATGGACTGTAGATGTTTTATTAGTTCGATATTGCCGTAGTAGAGATATGTGCATTTTGGACTTTTTGTTGGAGTTTCTTGGTATTCGGACTTTCCGTTAGCTTTATTTCTACTAAAAGACATTAATAGTTTGAAATGTTTAAGCTTAGTTTATGTTTATCATTTTTATTATTATAAACTGCGTGGATGTGTAATTTATTTTCCAATTTTGATGGCTGAGCCATCTTATTTGAGGAGATGATGTATTATATGTCCCAACTTGTTCGTCGTATAGGGGAGATTCAGCCCGATTTTCGAATAAGCATGTGCCTCTAGGGGCGTGATAGTTTTTGGTATCAGAGCAAGATTTTGCGATGTTTTGGTGTCTGTGGGAAGTTTTGCGATGTTTTGGTGTCTGTGGGTTTACGCAGTTGTTTTACGAGGTCAATCTGTATTCTACGGATTTGGTTGTATTTTTACAGAGTCATTGTTTTGACATGGTTGTGTTTTTAGGACTTGGCAGCGACGAGATCTCTCCTGGCAAACAAGAAGCTAAGTAAGTTGGTTTTAAATTTTGATAAAATTATATCTAAGTAATGCGGGGAAATGAACCCCGTGTCACTTGTCTGAATCTTACTAAGTATGAATCCCGATTGCCTTAACTAGGTCTTGATAACGAAATCATTAACTAGATACTCTTGTTGTATGGAAACTGAGTGCAACCCTTGGAACTTCAAAATGGTTTAGGTCTGATGCTTGGAACTTCAAAATGGTTTCTTAGCTAAGATTAACCTGTTTGACTATTCTGTATGTGCTCATTGAGTAGGTTAATTTAAACAAGTGTCTCATTGCAAGCCGGACTGCTTGCTTCCTATTGTCTGCATGAAATCCTTAAGCCTATATACAACTCAACTTCTCTTCTAAAATTGCTTCTAAAAAACTTATGGAGAGAGTCTCACTGGAAATTTTCTAGTTCTTTGGAAACATGTCCCTCTAGATACTATCCAAAACAAATTGCTTTTTAGTGTATGCAGTCTATAATAGTCGCAAAGTTATTTTTTTTCTTTTTCTTTCAGTAGTTGAACACAGCACATTTCTGCATGATCAACATTTAAACAAATTGGTTTTTCTGTCAATAATGCAAATGCATTATTGCATAACTGGCGATCTCTGGGTTAGTGGTACTATCAGGAGGGTGTGTGTAGTTGCCCTGTCAAGGCTCCGCTCGGCCGCTCACGGGTAATGATTCCGCAGCGTGGTAGCAGATAGGGATCCCTCCTCTTTCCTGTGATACGAGGAGATGAGAGAGCGGTGCTCTCTCATATGATTTGAGGTAGGACGGGTGTGACCTCCGCCAGGATCTTGTCCACTCGGTCACTCAGGAGCAGTGACGGCAAAGTGTGTATAGTTGTCATATCCCTACCCACTCAACCTCACCCATGACCGGTGACGGTGGCTGACGGCATCAGCGGTGACCATGTCATTGCATCATGTGCACGATTGCATATTTGCATTGTTTGTATTTGCTGCACTTGTTTGAGATATGCTTGCTGCATCTGGATGACATATACATACAGGAGGGATTTACTTTGTTATTGGTCTGCCAACCATTCAGGTTCAGGGACTTATTATCTACACACCCTAGGGGGTAGGTGTGGATATGTATATTTGCATATAGTCTACCGATCATGTATCTTAATTTTTCTTTTGAAACTGTATCAGTTTGCTTCTATACTGCTTTTGTATAATCTTTTTATCACCATACAAATATATCTGTTATATACCCGCGGAGTCCCCCTGGACACATAATCGTTTGTCTATTTTTTCCTTTTCAGGATGATGTCGCTAGGAGAGCCCAGTCGTCGGTCCCGTTGATCTTGTGGTGTTTTTATTTCGTCCATATTTTCCTTTAGTTATGGTTGGGATTGTTGGAAACGGATGGCTAGAGAGGGGGGTGAATATAGCCAGACACAATTTCTTACTCTTTGATACTTCTGCGTGATCAGATTATTAGCAGTGGAAACAAAAACACAGAAGCAGAAATAAAGAACAGCAAGCAAAACACAAAGGGAAAGCAAACCGACGCTAACACCTCGATATACAAGGTTCGAGGATAACTTGCCCCTACTCCTTGGCGTGCCCGTGAGGTGGGCGATCCCTTGATCATCGGCAGATCAAGCCCCGGTGAACTCCGGATAGTAGCAGCCTCCTTCTCGGTGGAGAAACCTCTCCACAAGTGATCTCAAGAAGATACAAGTTAAGCACAAAGACACTCGAGAAGACAAGCTCACAAAGATGTAACAAGATCGCTCAAGCACAAAGCAACAGAGAGCATAAACACAGCCCAGCCAAACTTCCCAAGTTTCTGTCTTGTTCGCCACCGCTCCTCTGCATCCAGCTTTGTCTCTTAAGCTCCCTCTCACCATCGCAAGCTTCATCAGCATCCACTGAGCCAGCCTGAACCCACTGACCTTCCTGAGCACTCAGTCCACTGAAGACCTCCTCTCCAGCTGAGTCTCCATCAGTCGCCAGCTGCTCCAGTTGCCGTTGAAACCTGAGAAGGAGAAACAAACAATCCTACTCCAAGGAAAGCCTCCCATTGACTCTCCTTGAGTGTTTGAATCACTTGCTATCACCTGGACACTCCAACAGAGGCTTAGCAATGCATATCAAAAAGAAATCAGCAAGTAGCAGAGAATCGGCAGTGAAAACAGACGCGATCAGAGCTTCTGACAACTTATTTGAATTAAAGTTCTGCTCCTGATCGGTCACCAGACCGATCAGGCTCCTTCCTGATCGGTCACCAGACCGATCCAGAAGTCTTCTGCATACTCCTGATTGGTCCCCAGACCAATCAGGTTCCAGCCTGATCGGTCACCAGACCAATCAGGCTGCTTCCAGACCGATCAGGAGTCATCCTGATCGGTGATAGTGAGAACCTTGCGACAAATGATCGTTTACTAGACCGATCTGAACAATATCCCTGATCGGTCACCAGATCGATCAGGAGCAGATCAGCAGGGAAACTCAACTCACTGTGGGCTCCCTGATCGGTCACCAGATCGATCAGGAGCTGTGCAGTGAGTGAAACACACACTCCCTGATCAGTCACCAGACCGATCAGACATCGCTGGATCGGTCACCAGACCGATCCACGAAGGAGCAGCGTGCCAACTCCCTAATCGGTCACCAGACCGATCTAGGGACGCAGACCTAGACTTCCAAGCTAGGATTTCATTCACCTTAGCCCTCCAAGCTAAGGATTTTTCAATCTAACTCTCCAAGTTGGGAATTTGCACCTAACCCTCCAAGTTAGGACTTTTCACCTAGCCCTCCAAGCTAGGACTTTTCACCTAGCCCTCCAAGCTAGGACTTTTCACCCAACCCCTCCGAGATAGACCTTCATCCAACCTAGCCCTCCAAGCTAGGCACCTGACCTTCCAAGCCAGGACTTTTCACCTAATTCTCCAAGTTGGGACTTTTCACCTAACCCTCCAAGTTAGGACTTTTCACCTAGCCCTCCAAGCTAGGACTTTTCACCCAACCCTTCTGAATTAGGACTTTTCCATACCTAGCCCTCCAAGCTAGGATTTTTCCACACCTAACCCTCCAGGTTAGGATTTTCTCACACCTAACCCTCCAGCTTAGGACTTTTCACACCTAGCCCTCCAAGCTAGGACTTTTTCACATGCCAGCGTGCGATCTCCCGATCCACCTGGACTTAATCCAAATCCATTCAACTAAACTTAAATCGTTGTCAACACCAAAATAACAATCTGGCCATACTACATCAACAATCTCCCCCTTTTTGTCGTTTGACAACCCGATTTAAGTTTATCAATCAATTCAATTCTCATAAGGGAATCATGATCCTTCCCCTATAACAACCATAAACTTAATCAGCCATTCTCTCCCCCTTTGTCAAATATCGAAAAGGGTATGGTTATTAAGTTTGAACACAACTCCCCCTCAATCAAGGGTCTCCCCAAAATAATCAAAGGATAATTTTTGAATTGCATATGAGAGGCATATACCATAAATGTATCATGGCAACAATGTATATGCATCATACGGCAAAAAGTGTAAATTGCACATGAAAAACATATACAGAAATATATCATGGTCAAACATATATATGTTTCATATGACAAGGAATGCATCTGTATCCGACACATAATCCTGAGTGGTCTCCGTGACCAATCAGGTTCGTTGATTACTTGATACAGAAATACTTCTTATTAGTCTGGGGAGCGATCAAATTTCAGAAAAATTCCTGAAACTCTGATACATTCCTAATCAGACTGCATTAACAATTTGCATTCCACAATAAAGGTGTAGACTCCATTAATATTCGTCATCTTAGAAAAATTTCTGAAACACGACATTAAGACCAAGAGTCATCACTCAACAAACCCTTTCTTATGAATTTGAACATTCCAACATAGGTTTGTATCAAATCAGTATTAGGTTTTGTTCCAAGTATCTTAACCATCATCCTACTACTCAGTTCTATTGATACTTCATCAAAATTGATGAAGAGGGATTGGTCTGAGGAGTGGTTTGATACAGTTTGGAATGATCTGAGAATCAGTATTGATCTGATCGGTCACCAGACCGATCAGACTTTCCTGGATCGGTCGGTGGATCGATCAGGGTGAGTCCTGATCGGTCCGTGGACCGATCTGGTTTGATACAGAGAGGTTTTCTGAATCAGATTTCAGAAACCGAGTTTCAGAAATTCTGAGAAGTTTCAGAAACTTGTTGTTTGTTTTTTTTCTTCTTCTTAGCCATTCCCGACCCCCTAACTCAATTAATGTTAATCCATTTGGTCCTAAGGGTTCCCTTAATCAAGATATATGTCATGATCTGTGTCAAAGCATGATGAGTATGTTCTTAATCATGAACTTGAGTCCCAAAACCAGGTTTGTATGATCAGCTATGTTCTAAGCATGTTCTTAGCATGATCATGTGTGAATCAAAATATTCCAAGTATGATCAAATTTCATGATACACAAGGTATGATCAAATTTTCGAAACACACTTGTATCAAATTAGTATCTAACTATGACCAGATTTCCAAAAACATGCATGCATACAATCATTTAACTAGAAAATTCATAAACATGGACAGCTTACAAAATCATAAGCATGGATAGCACACAATCCCTGGATGTATATAGCTATTTGATAAAGATGAACTAGTTACTTTCCTCTTTGTTTTGGAAACAAAACTGATCATAGTAAAACTTTAACACAAAAGTAAACTACACTTATGCATGATTAATTATGTTCCAATTGTATTCATAACATGCTTGCTTCAATCAATTTTGGTAACTCATAGATCTAGATTTGTCCCAAGTCTAGAATCCTAATTCTCCATTCTATTGATAGTTCATAGATTGGATTGGAGAATTCATAGTCCCACATTTCTATCAAGTTCATGATTGAAATCAAATTTGCATGCCATAGATTAATGATAACAACACATAGAGTAAATCATGGCATACTTGATCATGTTCACCTCTAACACATTAAGGAAGAACTCAAGCCTAAGACATATCATCACTTATTCCAAAAGAAATTGCTGTTTTGATATTTTGGCTAACTTCTAGATTTACCGTGAACTATAGCAATCCATTGTCATGATTCAACCTAAATCATTCATGCAATATATTTTTCCTTTTCAAAACTAGTTGGCTTATTTTGAAGCATGAATATACAATCATCTATTGCATGAGAATTTCCTTACTACTCATGTGAAATTTCATAAAATACAAATTGTAGTAAAACATAAATTGCTACAAGAAAACCAATTATTATAAGCATTTCATGGCAAGAGCAAATTATGTGTGAATCTAAACCCTTCATGCAATATATAAAAATAATTTCCAAGGCTTGTTGACTTATTTTGAAGCTAGTGTAACCTTAGCCTTGGGTTTGGAGCACCACTTATCAACCACCCATGTTGATAGATGCTCCCCCTCAATCAAAGCTATACAATTCTAAATATAGAGGTTTTAGGTACCCAAATTTTGGGATCTAATGAATCTACAATGAATGACTTTGGCACCCATGCCTTAGTCATTTTCTTCTTAACCTTTTGAACCCTAGAATTGTTTTGTGCTCTAAATTGGGTTCTTGACATTAAAGATATGACACTAGGTTCTTTAGGTTGGTAACCCAAACCAACCTTGTTGTACACCGCCCTTTGGGAGTTAAGAATCATATCTAAGGTTTTTGAGCCAATTGAAAACTTCTCAAGAATATTCTTAAGATTTTCAACTTTGCTCTTCAAATCCTTATTTTCATTTTCAAGACCATTAACATGTAAATCATCAATTACCTCATCCTTAGAGGTTTTCAATTTTTCTACTTCTAATTTTAAGGATTTAACTTTGGCCTTAGATTTCTTAAGCATGTTTGTCAAGCAAGCTATTGTTCTATAGCACTTATCTAGCTCGGGAGAAATTACCTCTTCATCATCCGAAGATGATGAAGGCACGGTTGAGGAGCTACTTGATTCATTATCACTTTCCTCCTTTGACTCCTCTAGTGCCACTAGAGCCACGTGACAGTGGATGTCCTCCTCCTCTTTTTCCTTCTTCTTCTTGTTGTCACCTGCCACTAAAGCAATACCTTTCTCCTTTGGACTTTTGTTAGAGATCTCATGCAACTCCATTTCACAAAATAGATCTTCTAACTTAATGATTGAAAGATCCTTGGATACCTTGTAGGCATCCACCATAGATGACCACAAAGTATTCCTAGGAAATGCTTTTAGAATGTACCTCACTAAGTCTCGATTTTCCACCTTTTCATTGATGGAATGCAATCCATTGATGATTTCTTTGAACTGACAATGAAGCATACTTACAATTTCGTTTTCTCCCATTGTCAAGTTCTGGAGTTGGCTGAGAAGGAGATCCTTCTTGACTATCCATGTATCTTGAGTTCCCTCATGGAGCTCAATGAGTTTGTTCCACAAGTCTCTGGCAGAGGTGAAGGGACCAATCTTGATCAATTGCTCTTTGGTCATCCCACATTGTAAGGTGACCACAGCTTTGGCATTTGCTTCACCCTTCCGGATTTGCTCAGCCGACCACTTGGAAAACTCAAGCTCCTTTCCTTCATTATCCTTTGGAAGGGAAAACCCCTCCTTGACAACGAACCACAAACTCATATTTGTCTTTAAGTAAAACTCCATTCTTGACTTCCAATATGAAAAATCAGTGCCGTCGAGGAATGGAGGTCGGTTTGTGCTCAATCCTTCTCTTCCATCCATCTCGTTGTAAGCTCTCGGATGTTAAGCCGTGAACAGAGCCCCAAGCTCTGATACCACTTGTTGGAAACGGATGGCTAGAGAGGGGGGGTGAATATAGCCAGACACAATTTCTTGCTCTTTGATACTTCTGCGTGATCAGATTAGTAGCAGCGGAAACAAAAACACAGAAGCAGAAATAAAGAACAGCAAGCAAAACACAAAGGGAAAGCAAACCAACGCTAACACCTCGATATACAAGGTTCGGGGATAACTTGCCCCTACTCCTTGGCGTGCCCGTGAGGTGGGCGATCCCTTGATCGTCGGCAGATCAAGCCCCGGTGAACTCCGGATAGTAGCAGCCTCCTTCTCGGTGGAGAAACCTCTCCACAAGTGATCTCAAGAAGATACAAGTTAAGCACAGAGACACTCGAGAAGACAAGCTCACAAAGATGTAACAAGATCGCTCAAGCACAAAGCAACAGAGAGCACGAACACAACCCAGCCAAACTTCCCAAGTTTCTGTCTTGTTCGCCACCGCAACTCTGCATCCAGCTTTGTCTCTTAAGCTCCCTCTCACCATCGCAAGCTTCATCAGCATCCACTGAGCCAGCCTGAACCCACTGACCTTCCTGAGCACTCAGTCCACTGAAGACCTCCTCTCCAGCTGAGTCTCCATCAGTCGCCAGCTGCTCCAGTTGCCGTTGAAACCTGAGAAGGAGAAACAAACAAACATGCTCCAAGGAAAGTCTCCCATTGACCCTCCTTGAGTGTTTGAATCACCTGCTATCACCTACACACTCCAACAGAGGCTTAGCAATGCATATCAAAAGGAAATCAGCAAGTAGCAGAGAATCGGCAGTGAAAACAGACGCGATCAGAGCTTCTGACAGCTTATTTGAATTAAAGTTCTGCTCCTGATCGGTCACCAGACCGATCCAGAAGTCTTCTGCATACTCCTGATTGGTCCCCAGACCAATCAGGCTCCAGCCTGATCGGTCACCAGACCAATCAGGCTCCAGCCTGATTGGTCACCAGACCAATCAGGCTGCTTCCAGACCGATCAGGAGTCATCCTGATTGGTGATAGTGAGAACCTTGCGACAAATGATCGTTCACTAGACCGATCTAAACAGTATCCCTGATCGGTCACCAGACCGATCAGGAGAAGATCAGCAGGGGAACTCAACTCACTGTGGGCTCCCTGATCGGTCACCAGACCGATCAGACATCGCTGGATCGGTCACCAGACCGATCCACGAAGGAGCAGCGTGCCAACTCTCTGATCGGTCACCAGACCGATCCAGGGACGCAGACCTAGCCTTCCAAGCTAGGATTTCATTCACCTTAGCCCTCCAAGCTAAGGATTTTTCAATCTAACTCTCCAAGTTGGGAATTTGCACCTAACCCTCCAAGTTAGGACTTTTCACCTAGCCCTCCAAGCTAGGACTTTTCACCTAGCTCTCCAAGCTAGGACTTTTCACCCAACCCCTCCGAGTTAGACCTTCATCCAACCTAGCCCTCCAAGCTAGGCACCTGACCCTCCAAGCTAGGCACCTGACCCTCCAAGCCAGGACTTTTCACCTAATTCTCCAAGTTGGGACTTTTCACCTAACCCTCCAAGTTAGGACTTTTCACCTAGCCCTCAAGCTAGGACTTTTCACCCAACCCTTCCGAATTAGAACTTTTTCATACCTAGCCCTCCAAGCTAGGATTTTTTCACACCTAACCCTCCAGGTTAGGATTTTCTCACACCTAACCCTCCAAGTTAGGGCTTTTCACACCTAGCCCTCCAAGCTAGGACTTTTTCACATGCTAGCGTGCGATCTCCCGATCCACCTGGACTTAATCCAAATCTATTCAACTAAACTTAAATCGTTGTCAACACCAAAACAACAATCGGGCCAGACTGCATCAACAGGGATATATTGCTCATTTTATACATCTTGGTAAACTTGTCACACATATTCTGTTTTATGTATTTGGATCGTCGGTCTGCCCAAAGGGCAATTTGGAGTTTGTTTTTACAGTATAGGCATTGGTATATGTTCTTGATAGTGTCGATGGTTTGTTTATTTCTTTATTTATGATATAGTTTGATCATATATATCTGTGGAGGCCGTGGAGGCTGTTTGGTGTATGTATAATATTTGAGATTATCCGTCGTACAGGGGAGATGTTGTCCGATTTTCGTCGGACATGCAACCCCTCGGGGCGTGACATCGCAAGATGCGTTCGATGGCAATGCATTGGTGCCATCAAACACATCACGGGACGCTTTTGACGGCATAGACGCATCGCCAATGGCATTCTGCACCACTAGATGCATCCCGCAACGCGTCGGGCACCGCCGTCGGCATCCCACGACGCCGAAAGAATCACGGGAGGCAAAAAAAATTCTATAAAATAAAAAGTGAAAAACATACAAGGATTCCAGGCTTCCGGAGATGAGTCAAACACGATGACATGACGTAAGACATGAGAGGAAAATGAATGGACCGAATAGGTGTTAGGGATTTTAAAAATAACACATTTTCGCAGCGCTTGGCACCGCACAAGGTCTCCTAAGCTAGCTACAAAGATGCTTTCCATGGAGGTTGTCAGACACCAAGCATCTACGCAGCACCTAGGCACCCACCTAGCCAAATTTTCGAACCCTGCAATGTAAAATTTAAATGTCCACATTTCCATGGACATTTACAAATTTTTTCGAATTCAATGTCCTTAGAACTAATCTAATGTAAATTTGGTAGGGACTCAACTTAAACGGATTGGATCCAATCATGGAGAATGTTGGTCGTTCATCAAGCTAATCGTAACTTCAGAAGGAGGGATATAAAGTCTCTTGTTCCAAGCAAAGAAGAATCCTCTCCAGTCTTAGGACACTCCCCCGCCCCCTCATCTTACTGCAATCTAGGAAACCAGAGCTCAAGTCGTCCTTCTACGAAGCTCTGGTGGCACAACCTGCATTTCCACTATCTCCAGCCCACACTAGCCGACGAGTAGAAGCTGATCTGTTAATCGCCGTTCCTGCCATTTCAACCACCATTCCGTCCCGATGGTGCAGCAAGCTTCAAGTCATCCAGTGGAATAGATTTTGGTTGATTGGATAATTTCAATTCCTCTGTTAATTTTTTTTACACAATTTTATTTCTTAGTTTGGTTGTGATGATTGACATTAGACATATCAATTTCTTTCTTTTATTTTTCTGAGACATAACAGTTTGTTTCTTTTGTTTTACTGAAATTCATCGGTTTCTTTCCTCTGTTTTACTGAGATTCATTAGTTAGATAGTAGATTTGAGTTCATTCAGAAAATGTTCGAAGAATTGCTTCTATCAGTTTTGTTTTTCGTTCAGCTATACAGATGGAGTATTACATCGTTTCTTTTGTGTTTTCTCGTTTAGTTTTGCTATCAGAACCCATCCCTTATTAGAACCCATCCCTTATTAAAATATCCAAATTCCATGGGAACGTACAAATCTCCTCTAGATCAGATGTACTTATGACTTTAATCTACGATTCAAAAATTACAAGAAGCGAAAGATGAATTCGTTCGTTCGATGCCCCATCAATCTATCTCAAAAATAACAAAAATAAATTAAAATAAATTATAAAAATTATTAATCTAAATACTATAATTAACACATAAAAAAACTCCATTTTTATTATAGAGCTATGATAGGAAGAGTAAAAATGGAAGAGTAAATGGTAGAGTGAATGACGTGACACTTGAGTGAATGACGTGGTACTTTACATGTACACATCCGATTATCGCTTGGACATCATCGACGACCTTCGGCCGCTACCCCGAATCAAACTATACACTGGGAGATACGGTAAACCCGTCGGAGATCGCTGTATACAAAATACCACATCATTCATTCTACCATTCACTCTCTCATTTTCACTCTCTCTATCATTTTTCTTTATCATACTATACTCTGCAAAATTGTCAGGTTACCCCTAAAAAAAACTTAAGACTGCGTTTATATTTTCATTTTTTTTAAAAAAAATACAATTTTCTTAAAAACAATTTTTTAACTTATATTTTCATCTTTATTCTCTAAAAAATATTTTTTTCAAAAAAATATCTAAAATATCATTTTCTTAAAAATAAAAAATTCTCCAACTATTAGCTTCTCCCATATCTATTATGTCAAATTGTGATAAAAGCCAAGAATTGACTTCAATCACAAACTTTAGGTCACTTCCAGCTATTAGCATATCATCAATATATAATGATAAAATGGCAAACTTTCCTTTATCCTTCCTTAGGTAAACACAATGATCCTCATTGATCATTTCGAAATCATAAGACAAAATGACTTCATTGAATCTTATATTCCATTGCCTTGACGTCTGCTTTAGCTCATACATAGACTTTTTAAGTTTACATACTTTATTCCTTTGGCCCTCAGTTATATAACCTTCTGGTTGTGTCATATAGATTTCTTGGTCAAGATTACCATTAAGGAAAGTCATTTTTACATCCATTTGATGTAATTTTAAGTCACAATGTGCTACTATAGCTAGGATAACTCGTATTGACACAAACTTCACAACTGGAGAGAATGTCTCTTCAAAATCAATACCCTCCATTTGGGTATATCCTTTTGCAATCAAACGAGCTTTGTATCGATTAATCGACACATCCGCTTTCCTCTTAATTTTGAAAATCCACTTATTCCCAATAGCCCTGCGGCCCGGAGGAAGATCGACTAAATCTCAAACTTGATTCTTTCTCATGGACTCCATTTCCTCATCCATTGTAACTTTCCATTTCTCCTTAACTGAGCATTTCAATGCTTCCTCAACCGTTCGAGGTTCTTCATCATCAACTGGGAGAATCATTAATGCCTCATTTTCAATGTCAAACCTTCTCTGAGGAATAATCTTACGATTACTTCTTCGCAGGTTAGATTGTTGAAAAACTAATTCATTTATAAGTCATTTACTCCCACTAGGTTGACTAGATTTAGGTATCCCCTGTGATTCCTGATTCGTTGATAGAGGAACAGTATCCTCCTCCTCTATTGCAAATAGAGGAGTTGATTTATCAACTTCACCTCTCGTTGGGAACTCAGTTTCGAGAAAAGTGGCATCTCTTGACTCAATTTCAGAGATAGTTCCATCTTGTTGCTCACCAATAAAAACATAACCCTTAGAGGTATCAGAATATCTTACAAAGATACACTTTCTACCCCTGGGTCCTAATTTTACATTTTTGTGAGTCTTGTCATGAATATAAGCAGCTGACCCTCATGGTCTCAGATTACTTAAATCTGGTTTTCTGCCTGTCCAAAGTTCATATGGAGTAGATGGAACAGATTTAGAAAGCACCCGGTTAAGTATGTAGGTTGCTGCCAATAATGCATCTCCCCAATAGGAAATAGGCAAATTAGCTTGAGTCATCATCGACCTAACCATTTCAAGAAGAGTTCGATTTCTTCTTTCAGCAACTCCATTTTGCTGTGGAGTCCCAGGGATAGTTAACTGTCTAATAATCTCTTTCTCATTACATATTGTCTTGAACTGATCAGACAAATATTCACCTCCACGGTCAGTGCGAAAGGTTTTAACCTTACGTTCCAATTGATTCTCAACTTCATTCAAATAACGATTAAAGCAATCTAATGCTTCAGATTTATGAGAAATCAAATACACATGACCAAAACGCGTGAAGTTATCAATAAATGTAATGAAATAAGAACAACCATGTCTAGCCTTCATGTTCATCGGACCACAAATATCCGAATGAATCAATTGCAATGGTGATTCAACCATAATAGCCTTACCAAATGGTTTCTTAATTGCTTTTCCAGCAAGACAATGTTCACATATAGACAAGTCAACTTTAGCACGAGTGCCGAGCAGACCCTCTCTTGCTAATCTATTCATTCTTTCTTGTCCTATATGTCTCAATCTAGCATGCCAAACTTCATCATTAACATCAGCATCACTAGTAAGAGCAATGTTTGAAAAACAACCATTATTTCCACAATTAACAACTGGCTCTACATCAAAAACCATGAAACCATTTGATACATAACCATATCCAATTAACAGAGAGTTAATTTTAAGTTCCACACCCAATTCAAGAAGACAATTAACAGAAACCAGATTCCGTCGAATCTCAGGAGCATATAAGACTTCATGCAAAAACAAGATACGCCCACCACAAAGGTTGAGTTTGCAAGTGTCAATTCCTTTGACTTCAATTCTTGCATTGTTTCCCATGTATATCCACTTATTGCCAGCTGGTACGCGACGGTACTCCACGTACGTAGCTCGATCCCGAGCTACATGGTTCGTTGCTCCTGAATCTATAATCCACAAAGGATAAGAATCAGCTAACAACGCCGAACTAGCAACATAAAGCTCATGAAAAAAAGACAAACATGGATTTACCTTTTTCAGCTCAGTACATTCCCGAGCAAAATGACCCTTCTTGCCACAGTTGTAGCAAGTTAGCTTGCTTTTAGGTTTCTTTCCATAATTCTTTCCTTTCTTCTTGATTGGGTCTTGCACAGTAGTAGTATCAGCTTCTTTTCCCTTACTCTTTCTTTTCTTGAACCATCTTTTCTTATTCTTGGATCCAGAACCTTCAGCTACAAAAGCTTGATCAGAAATCCTCGCGGATTCTATTCTCTCCGCCTCCAGTTCAATATGGCGTGAGACATCAATGAAAGTCTTGATACTCTCACTATGAGTAAGGTTCTATTTCATTATTTCCCAAGAATCAGGAAGGGAACGAATAACTGCCTAAACATGTTGTTCATCGGTCAACTCATGACCAGCAGCCTTAAGCTCCCGAATCATATTCCCCATTTCTCTTAGATGTTGGGACATTGTAACATTCGGGCGTTTTTTACAACTGTCAAACTTGATTGTCAATTGGCGAAGCTTACTAATACTAACTCCACTGTATTTCTCTCTCAGGGCTACCCAGACGGCATGAGCTGATGGTAGTGGCTCATACTCAAATACCAGGTCGTCTACCATTGAACTAATCAATATCCCCTTAGCAGTGGAGTTCTTTTTCTTCCATGCCCTATAGGCATCTAGATCAAGTCTATGTTGTGCAGTTGAACCAATAGCAAGTTCTTCCATGAGCTGATTTACAGCCTCCAGAACTTCTTGTTCCTCAAGAACATATTGTATCTTGAGATGTCATATTTTATAGTTATCCTCATATAATTTCTCTCCCTTGTTCAGTTTCGGCTATGATCTTCTTAGTTGCCATGATCTATCATAAATAAACATATTATTCGTACATAATTTATGATTAACTCAATATAAACTTGAGTTGATTTACGGAATCAAGTGGTAACTACGTTTCCACTCATTATTCGTATAATCCAAGCTAATTAACATTGATCAATTATATTATATACATCACATTAAACGAACTAATCATTTGTATTGAATATGAACTAATCATATAATGAACTAATCATTTAAATGAACTAATCATTGAATATGAACTAATCATATAATGAACTAATCATTATCAAGTCAGTTAACACATAACATAACTTTTCATTAAAGCATATTACTGTTCATTCATAACAACAGTATCTATATAACTTTATTAAATAGGCTTAATAAGTTCGTACACAACAAACACAACAACAGAATTTAATGAACTAGATAAGCTGATTTTACTCCCATAACAAAAAATATTATGGCAGTGGTTATCACTCTCTCGTTCATCTCAAATCAGCCAATCTCGAGATTTTCTACAGTTTTTATAGGATCTTCCTCAAATATTTCAGGATTTTCTTTAAACATTTCAATATCAGGATCTTCCTCAAATATTTCAGGATTTTCCTTAGGCATTTCAACATCTTTCTCAAACATTTCAGGATCTTCTTCAAATATTTCAGGATCTTCAGGATCTTGTTCTGGGTTCTCCTAAGAATCTTCTAGATCCTCTGGAAACTAATGGCGAAGTAACTGCCTACATAACTTAGCATATGAGATACGACATTCATGGTGCCCCCATATCTGGTGTGCAACTTCTCTCGCACGCCTTGGCAATGAACGAATCAATGCTCCGATTCTATAGTCATCCAAGATTGGAAAATCTTCCTGCTCGAGTTTCCAAAATAGTCGATCCAATTTTCTTATATTTCCTTGGGTTCTAAGATTCGGACTATAGTCAACTTCTTCTATCTGTTACATTAGCTCACGGCATCGCTTATAGCAATGAATCGTGATGCATATCTCATGCGACATCTGGAATTAAAAAATGACATAGTCAGTACAAAACTAGTAACAAAATCAGTCTTTTTCAATTCATACATATGCATAAAAAGAAGCACACAAACAAATAAAAACATATAAGTTTCCTTTACTTGAGTAGCTACAGTTGACTATGCTTCTAAACTGATCGATTTGTATGCCTTACTGTTGTTGTTTCACCTAAGCCTATTTAAGTTGAGATTCAATATAGTGATTAAATCAGTTAGTTTGGTTCAGATTATTTGATCAAATTGGTTTGGTTAAACCAACTAATGGTTTGAACCAGACCGATTGGACCAACCTAATCTCATTAAACTAAACTCAAGTCTAATTTAAATTAATTGAACCAAACATAAAGTAATTCTTGGTCACAACTCTTGGTTGAGCCTCATCCCTCTCTCAGAGAGGTTGGCGGTTCGATTGGCGGTTCGATCCTCAATTGGGAACCTTTCTGCCACCTCCATTTTTTTTCTTTCTTCGTTGATTTAATTAAATCAACTTTTTCTCACAAAACCTAATCTCTTTGTACTCTTCACGTCTCGTCGCCTCTTCTTCACGCCACCTCTTCTTATTCTCCACACCGATAAAACTTTTCTTTTCGCCATCACCAGCGCCATGACCGCCTCCATCGGCACGTCTAGCTGAAGGCGACGACTTCCTTCCGCGTGTGATGCGATCATCAGCCATGAGATGAAAGCGCATCTCTGTCGGTTCTCGCTATGAACGTTCGCCACTCGTCGAGTGATTAAATCAGCCGTGATTTCCCAGCCAGTGAGACAACGGAAGACGGAGACTAACTCCTTAGGCTGCGATTGGATCTCGGGAACAGCTTCTGATCACGAACTCAGTGTCGATTTCATCCATCAATAGAGCGAGATGTGGAAGTGATTCATCGCAAAGGGATTTAGTTTACAAAGTAATTTTTTTTTTCATGCTCTTATAATCTAACAGCTCTAAACCATTGTTATAATCTAAGCATGATACTGATTTGCTCAATGAATTTATACTTACAGTTATTGGAGATCTACTTCTTCCTCTATTCTTCTGATTTCCTTATTGTCAAGAGAGCAATCACTATGGACTGATCCCTATCTGCCACAAACCAAATCCCTAATCGATCACTGTTCCTTTTTCTTCTTCTCGCCTGCCTTATGAATTGTAGTTGGACGCCAAGTTTTTATAAGAGGAAGAGCCTCTTCCTCTACCTCCATCAATGAGGAAGAGGAAGAGGAAAAGGAAGAGGCTCATTGATGCCAACCTTTCACATCCTCATTGATGGAGATAGAGGAAGAGCCTCTTCCTCTTATAAAAACTTGATGGGTTCTTCCTCATTGATGGATATTTTAATAAGTGATGGGTTCTTCCCCCTCTTCATGTAACTCCAACAAATCCCTTATTAGAACCCATCACTTATTAAAATATCCAAATTCATGGGAACATACAAATCCTGTTCCCTCTTCTTCTTCATGTAACTCCAACAAATCCCTTATTAGAACCCATCACATATTAAAATATCCAAATTCATGGGAACATACAAACCCCCTCCAGATCAGATGTACTTATGACTTTAATCTACGATTCAAAAATTATAAGAGGCGAAAGATGAATCTGTTCGTCTGGTGTCTCATCAATCAACCTTAAAATTAACAAAAAAAAAAAATTAAAATAAATTATAAAAATTACTAATTTGAATGTTATAATTAGCACGTAAAAAAAACATCCATTTTTATCTGAAAAATTAAGATTGTCAGCTTACACTTGAAAAAATTAAGACTGCGTTTATATTTTTATTTTCTAAAAAATTATAATTTTCTTAAAAACAATTTTTTAACTTATATTTTTCATCTTTATTCTCTAAAAAATATTTTTTAAAAAAAAATAATAAAAAATATCTAAAATATCATTTTCTTAAAAATAAAAAATTCAAAAAAAAGAAAAACTCACAAATCAAACACCTTAAAATACTTCTAAACTAAGATCCTCCCCCTTCATACCTTGAAAATAAAATTAAAAAGTTGGCAACATGCATGTATCAGAATAGACTTCGCAGAATCAGAGCAGACACAGACACCTAAATAGAAAATGGTTAGCAAGATCTGGCAATAGCAAGCGAGCTACATGTGACTGCTATTGTCATCTGAATAAAACAGACACTCATGAAAAGAACATGAATATACACAAGCCTAGTCAAGGAAGAAGTAACAAGGGGGGCTATGGTTACACTATGCTAACAAGGTTACAACAAAAAAAGGCCCGTGGAGAAAGAAAACCACTAGCTATATTTTCGAACAGAGAAAACAGCAGTATTATACTTGAACCGAACCCCCTAGCATTTGTTCTGAGACGGAAGCCAAGCCTTGCATAAGCCGAACGATCTCAGCCGTGTCATCCAGGTAATACTTGGCTTTACTTGGTTTCCGGCCGACTGTGCATGCAAATACTTCAGCTGTAGGGGAGAGCGAGGAGCTAGACACAGCACTAGTGATCACTTCAAACATGTCCTCATCGGAATGGTCATCACCTATGCAAAGGATGAAGTCCGGCAACAAATCCCTCTCTTTCATGGTCGAGAGGAGTCGTTGTGCCACTAGGCCCTTGCTTACACCCTACAAGAATGAAAGGATGAAACGGTGAGCATCTTATGGTTTTAGTTTTGGCTGACGGAAATCAACATATTGATCACCTGTGGTTTGACTTCGACGTTGTTTGACCCGCTTTTCACGGAGACAGGTTCATTGGCGAGCACACTCTCAAGGTGATCTAGAAGTTCCTTAGCCTGGCATGATCCGAAATCTGGATCAGCATCCTCGTAACACCAGACAAGTGCAGTTTCCTTGTTATCGATGGTCGAACCATCTGTTGTTTCAGTGTACAGCTTCATCACAGGTTCAGCAATTTGCTTCCAGCTGCGATCTGCAACTGCCACACAAGTCTCCCATTCTGCATCTCTCCTCAGCCTGAGAAGAGACAGATAGTTTACTTAACCGAATAAATTGATCAGGAAGGTAAACAAACGTTTTTGATGAATTACCTGAAGAAGTATCCATGCTCAGCTGCAATCCCGAGATTCTCACATGGAGAAAACCAATCACTCAAGGTGCTTCTGCTTCTTGCGCTCACTAGAAACACCAAGTTGTTTTTATCACGGCACAAGCTGTTCAAAATTTCAATAGACTTGGCACTTGGGCCCTTATCAATGGATGCCTATGGCATCAAAGTGCCATCATAATCGAAAATGATGGCTCGAGTATTGGTTCTCCTGTATGCAGAAACAATATGCTCCATAGAGAGCTTTCTGAAGTTGAGGTCAAGAGCCACAACTCTGAACTTCAAACCAAACCCTATTCCCCAAGACCTCCTCCTACTATGCTCTTTGCAAGTTCTCTCCAAATCCTGCAAAAAACTCTTCGCCCAATAGCCAACATCATGCGAGCTCACATATTTATAGTGCTTCTCATGTCGTAGATGTTTCTCTGCTTCAGCCATTTCAAGTGCAGAGTCCATTGCATCAGCCACGGCATCAATGTTCCATGGATTCACCCTAATTGCCCCACTTAAGGAAGGAGAACAGCCAATGAATTCAGATACAACAAGCATGCTCTTCTTCGGGGTGGAGGGGCTCAAACCTAAAACCCTATCCAAATTATCATTCCCATGCCTGGCTATAATGTACTCATAAGGGATAAGATTCATTCCATCCCTAACTGCAGTCACCAAACAACACTCTGCCACCACATAGTAGGCCATCCTCTCATAAAACTGGAGTGGTTTATCAATTAGTATTACAGGTTTGTAATCAGGTAGTCCAAAAGCTTCATTAATCCGCTTCACCATTGCATAGCTCTCAGCCTGTACTTCTTTCACATCCTTCCCTCGCCCCCTGGCTGGATTTGCAATCTGGACTAAAACAACCCTTCCTCGCCATTCTGGATGTTGCATGAGGAGCTGCTCAAAAGCCAAAAGTTTTAAGCTGATTCCCTTGAATATATCCATGTCATCAACTCCAAGCAGCATTACTCGACCTCTGTCACAGAACTGCTTAATGAGCTCTGCGACCTTAGCCTCTGTCTCTGAACGGCTTAAAACAGAACCCAGCTGGCCCATATGGATCCCAACAGGCAGTATCTTTATGCTGACTGTGCGACCATAGTATTCTAGCCCGATGTACCCTCTCTTGGATTCATAACTAAGACCAAGCATTCGACTGCAACAGGACAAAAAATGGCGGGCATAGTCGAATGTGTGGAAACCAATTAGGTCAGAATTCAGTAGCGCACGAAGAAGCTCCTCCCTTACTGGCAATGTTTTGTAGATCTCAGAAGAGGGAAAGGGGCTGTGCAAGAAAAAGCCAAGCTTGACTCGATTGAAGCGCTTCCTGAGGAAAGTGGGAAGGACCATGAGGTGGTAATCATGAACCCAGACGAAGTCATCATCTGGATTGATCACCTCAAGGATCATGTCGGCAAAGATCTTGTTAACTGATACATAAGCTTGCCATAAGTTCCGGTCGAATCGACCACCAAGATCAGGGGACAGAGGTAGCATGTAATGGAAGAGAGGCCACAGCTGCTGCTTACAGAAGCCATGGTAGAACCGTGAGCGGAGGTCTCCAGGAAGGAACACAGGTACACATCGGAAGGACTCTAGAAGTGTCTGGGAAACCTCATCTTGCTCTGCTACTGGAATTTCCTCACGTAGACAGCCTACATATATAAGTTCCATATCGGCATGCTCACCTATGCTATCCTTGAGCTGGAGGAGAAGAGAGTCTTGGTCCAAAGAGAAGGTCCAAGTGCGACCCTCAGGGTGTCGTTGGACACGGATAGGAAGCTGATTGGCAACTATGATGGTTCGGTCCCTTGGTGAAAGGGACGACCGCTCGGACGATGCATTAGAGGCGTCATCGTCGGAATCATCGAGGTCCGGAACTATGCCCGGAGCCGTCACCACCCGCGGGATGCCGCGGCTGATCCGTCCAAGGGAAGGCGACTCGCCGGAAGCCAGCTCCAGTAGATTGGAGTAAGACTTGGACACCATGATCACGAAAAAGGGAGCACCAAGATTGCTTTTTTAGAAACAAAAATAGAAAATCCCTCAATAATCCTTAAGTCCTCAAGTAACAGAAAGCTTGGAGATGATTCTTTTTCTTCTCTCTTACCCCTAGTTTATCATAAAGGAAATAGAGATCTAAGAAAACCAAAGAAGGTTATCCTTCCCTCACCGATGTCTCCATAAGCTTTACAGCTCGCCAACACAACCCAAACAAACGACACGGAAGAACACAAAAGAAGGCAAGGGATCAAAACAAAGCAAAAAAGTTAGAGAATGGATAAAATTTTGGGAATTTCAGCAAGGAATCGAACTTGACGGATGGCAATGGTGAACGAAACAAACAAAGAAAGAAATTCTCCCTCTTTTTTGTTCAAAACAAAAACAAAAGCGATTCAATGGATGAAATCAAACCCCCATTATCCTATGGCTTCCGATCGAGCTAAGGAAAGAAGGCATTACCCTGATTGAAATCCTCAACACATATAAGCTCCAACTCCAAGGCGTTGGATCGATTGAGATGTGGAGAAGGGAAGAACTCGACTCGTTAATTAAAACTTCCTCGGACGATCGATCGATCGATCTGCCGTTGCTGCTTCAGTTTCGCTCGGATATAGAGCGTCTCCGAAACATCTCCTCTTCCATTAATTCCTCGTTTTAATTGATCTCTCTATCTCTATTCTCTAGCCGGGGAGCCGAGTGCATCGCTTAAATGACCATTCGACCCTCAGACGCTGCACCTTATCCTGTGTAATCTCCGCACCCCGTTCTCTCTGCGGGAGGCTGATCCGCCGTCCGCAGCCGGTCGAGCCAGATAGGCCGTCGACGGCATAGGGATAAGTATGAAACCCCACGCACCGAAACTTTTCCAACTTGGAAAAATCCGCGCCAGCGAGAGGATAAGAACAAACACAGGCCCAGCCGGGACCCACTCCACGTTCCGTCGCCACGGACACGTGTCGCTCCCGGGGCTCTCATTGGACGCGGGCGGAGGCGCCTGCGACCCATAGCTGCCGGTCGACGCAGCGCGCCAAGCGCACCACGTCAACGGAATGAGGCGCAGCACTTCTTTCAACCCACGTGGCGACGCAAGAGAGCAGAAGTTGGCGGATGTCTCTCTCGCGAAGCCGTGCCGTGTCCGGGGACGGCAGCGGATTGTAGCGCCAGGGATGAGGAAGGGAGCAATAGGACAGGAAGCGTGTGCCACTTCCCGGTGACTGGATAAGGCCATGGGATTCTTATTTTATTTATTTATTTATTTATGGATAAACTTAATCAATAAAAAATAGTGATAGAAAAGATTGATTATTTATTTCAAATTAAATAAATTTACATTGTGGCGTTGGGTTGGAATGCCAAAGGCCTTGTCCTCGGCGACAGCTGGCTTCGGGTGGGCCCTACATCGTTGGCGGATAAGATCGCTTTCCTTTTTGTATTAGGGTGGATTAGTCAGTGATTAAGCGCGAGATTTCCACTTAACTCATTGTGTGAAAATTGGAGTGAATTTCCTTCGAAATTTCCACTTAACTCATTGTGTGAAAATCAAAAGCATTTCACAGGGTAATGATGTGATGGTTAAATTTTTGAATGAATAATTATGAAATTTAAGATTTGAATATTAATCGTGATCTAAGGATATTTTCCGTTAATCAGAAGTGGACTTATAAATATCGATTGGATCACTATAAATATTTTTTTAATTTATTTTGATGGTAAATAAAATTTTTTTATAAAATTTGATTGATTAATCCGTTTAAAAATTTAAATACTTTATATCAATAAAAAATATTTGTTAATAAAAATCTCTTTTTAATTTTTTTAATCAAAACTCACATCATCCATCCTTCTTCTAAAATGATATAGTTGATCCCGGGCAACTATATAGCAGTGAGGTGTTATTTTAATTTATCAAATATCTTGATAAATTAATAAATAAATTTTTTTTAATAGATGTTGTTCTAAAAATGTTAGGTTATTGGATCATCTACTATTATAAATGTTTCCTGATTTATCCTAATAGGAGATAGAAAATTTTTCATAATACTGAATCAGTCACTATAAGATTAATCGATATAAATTAAATATTTTATATAAATTTAAAAAATAATATAATTATACTTAATTATAATATTAGATATTATTATTTTCTATCGTACATATTAAATCCTGGATTAATTATATTTTTATAGTTATTTATCTATTAATATCTATAAAATACAATTTTGTATGCAGATATGACATTCACAGGGAGCTTAGGATTCCCGCCTAAACCGAATATAATTTTCTAAATAAAAAATTTATAATTCAAAATAAAATATATAATTACAAAATAAAATATCTGATATGTGGGTCATTGGTCCACTTTGATATTAAATTAATTTTTATATGGGGATGACCCATCACAGTAGCTTGCTACTAGGGTCTTCATATGTCACCTGTGTGTTGCACTATAGCACAGGCCTGGTATACCCTATCAAAGCAAAGTAAACTTTAGATCGCATCCACATCCAACACTCTTATAAAACTTATAATCGTCATTAATATCTTATATTATAAAAAATATAAAAAATAATTCTATAAAATACAGTTTTGCATGTAGACGTGGCATTCACAGGGAGCTTAGGATTCCCGCCTAAACCGAATATAAATTTTCTAAATAAAAAATTTTTAATTAAAAATACAAATTCAAAAGAAAATATATAATTACAAATCCTAAAAAGAAAAATTCAGATCTTAATCCAAAATTAAAATATTAAAAAATAATTTATCAAATTCAAAAAATATAATTTCAGATTTTAATTTGAAATTGTATTTTAAAATTTTAAAAAAGTTATAATGATTACAGTAAAGTGCATAAAAAATAAATTTAATTTTAATGAAATATAGGCCTTTAGCTTCCCTTGAGTTGATGTAAGAAAAATAATAGTCCCATATCTGAAATTACAAAGGCGAATTGCACACAGAGCAATTATAAAAATGGACAAAGAATGGTAATGTAACTCATTCCTTTCTCGGCCTTTTGGCTAAGATCAAGTGTATTATCTATTCTTATCAGTTTAATATCTGATATGTGAGTCATTGGTCCACTTTGATATTAAATTAATTTTTATATGGGGATGATCCATCACAGTAGCTTGGGTCTTCATGTGTTGTCTATGTGTTGCACTATAGCACAGGCCTAGCACACCCCTATCAAAACATTCACATTCACCACCCTTATAAAACTATTATCGCCGAATTATATCTTATATTGACATAAATCCATGATGAAATAAAATTACTTTTCATTTTAATTTTTCATTTAATAATAAAAATTGACATATATATAGGTATTATACTAGTTATCATCTAAATGTTGTTGAACAAGTATCTATTATAATAATTATAAAATTATAATTACTAAAATTTAAATATTAGATGAATAAAATAAATCTATATTATAATAATTTCAGTTTAAGTACAATCGATTTAGAGTTTAGATTTAAAATCAACCTGTAAAAAACTCAAAATCGATCCAATTTAAGAGCAGTTATATTATAGGGTGGGTAGATGGGGCGTCCTTTTATAAAAAATAAATAAATAAGAGATGAACGTTAGCTTGATAATTAAAAAAAGACGATCTTTTCATTTTTTTAAACTTAATTCATTAATTTATAGGCATACAAAATGGATGGATGTTCATTATTGAGCTTCCGACTTTTTAGACTATTGTGCAAAAGCACTAAAAGTGGTCGATTTGAAAAGAGGATAATTTAATCAAATACATCTTTCCTAATTAAGATTATCAAAGACCTCATAAAATTAATGGATGTTCATTAAATAATTACTTTAGTACCCCAAAAAAAACTATAAAATAAATATGTTATATCTCTTATAATTTAATAAAGTTTGATCAATTTATATAGATGTACATCAATGATTGTTTTGGAATGTCATTTGCAAATTATTAATTTTAAATGTACATCAATGATTGTTTATTGTTTGGAAAAATGTTAATTATATATTAGTTCCTATTTGATGTATTTATTCTTAATATGTATTATAATCATTTTATGATTATGATTTTATTCTGTAAATTTGCACATCATTATATTATTATATTGACACTCAATCAAATTTGTTAAATTTAATATTTGAATATCATAAAATATTAATATAGAACGGGAGTTAAAGTTGTCACCTTATAACCTAAAAAGTTACAGGTTGGAACTTTGAAAACAACCATTTATAAAGTAGGATAAGATTGCATATATCATTTTCTTGTAAAGTAGGGCAAAGTTCATACAATAAATTTTTCCGGACCCTGCATAGCGAAAGTTTCATGTACCATATTGGGCATAAAATATTAATATAACTAGTATAATACCCGTGTAATACACGGGAATCTTATATAATTCAAATAACATGTTTAGTGATAATATATATATATATATATATATATGTCAATTTTTATTATTAAATAAAAAATTAAAATGATTTTTATTATTAAATGAAAAATTAAAATGAAAAGTAATTTTATTTTTGAATTTATATTTTTAATTATAAATTTTTTATTTAGAAAATTTATATTCGATTTAGGTGGGAATCCTAAGCTCCCCGTGATTGCCACGTCTGCATGCAAAATTATGTTTTATAGATATTAATAGATTTTTAAAAATCAAAATAAGTTTTAAATATAATAGGATGCATTACTTTTTCTTAGATTGTTTTCCCCCCATTTTTTTAACTAAATTAAAACTTGATGTTAAAATACATAATTTAAGAATATCATATTTAAACTCACATGGTTATGAATCGCATTCTAAACGATGTTTTTTTTAAAAGCAATCAATTAATTTATTGTTTTTTTCTTTTTATATTTTTTTCCTATTTTTAAGGGAATGAGAATATTATAAACAAATAATAATAAAGACCTCAACATGGCAATAAATGAAATAGGGGATTCGTGAGGTATTAATCAACTTTAAGGATCTTTTGTAGGGAATTGTTCCTTTTTTGAAAGAAAAAAACAATATTTTTTTAAATATCTTTGATTATAAGGTATAATTAGATTTTTTTTAGTAAAATATTTTTTTGAATATAAAACTATTAGTATTCTACTTTGACTATTTTAGAGATGTATAATGTAGTAAAAAAATCAAAAGAATATTCATTTTTGTTTAGAAACATCAAAAGCCACTATTTTTTCATTAATCATCACAAGAACAACTCATCCTCATCCCTTGTTGTTTGACTTTAATATCTTTAAGTTAGATCGGTCTAAGTTTAATAGATTCTAACGCAATACATGCCATATCAACCTCCCTAAACATAAATTTTACTTTAAATTTTAAAAAAATTGATAAGAAAACTTTTGCATCAGCTATCTTACTCATTCCTTAAATTTAGATTTTATAAATAATACTTCATTAAATTTAAAAAATGAAATTCATTTCCTAAATATTAAAATATTATTTAATTTGGGGGAGAGAAAAAAATAAAAGGAATTGATTGGATAATGAAAAGTGGATATTATATAGAAAGAGAGAAAAAATAATAAAAAAAATAAAGATTGGTAAATTATAGAAAAGTTGATGTATGCTTAGTGAAAATGAATATCCAAATTTAATAAAATAGTTCTTTAATTCTAAATTTTAATTTTTAAATAGGAAATCCATATGGATGAATTATAAATCATAACCATAATTGTATAGTAGATGTGGTTCATAGCTACCACAATATATTTGCTGACCACATATGTACACATGTTATAGTAAAAATGTTGGATCAGGTAATGAATTTAGGGTGACCGATTCGATCTATGGAAGTTTCCCATCGGTTATCAGGATAAATGGGAAGCGTACACGGTGGGTGGTCTAGAAGTCCAGTGTCCCGGGGTTTGCGTCTCATTTTCCTCTAAATACGCCGTAGCTAGGGATCGAACTACGGATGTCTGAGATAGCGAGGGTATAAGTTATAGTAGCTATTGATTGTAGTTGTTATAATATTGTAATAATTATGATTAATAATTATTGTGATAGCTTGACGACCAGTGTTGAGTTGAACAGGATCTCACTTTTGCAAATGTTGCAAAATTTAAGTTAATTGTTGCTACAACATGTTGTTTACTAGTGTTGACTATAGTAGAACAAAAGTTAATTAGAAATTTAACTTGTGCCTAAATATGACATAAAAAATATAAATGATTTGATTTTGAAAATTCATTTTTATGAAAAATCATATAAATTAAGTAATTATATTAGCACAAACATTTTACCAAGTTTAGCTAGTTCTATTATAAGTGAACATCCAGCCCCCGGGGCTATGGTGCAGTGGTAGAATAACTAGTCATTAACCTAGGCATCTGTGGTTCGATTCTCAGCTACGGCGCATTTTATAAGAATTTTTCCTTCAAATGGGGCGCGAACCTTGGGACGCTGGGCTTCTAGACTGCCCACTATGTGTACTTTCTGATTTACTCTGATGACCAATAAAAAACTTCTGTAGGACCAAATTAATCATCCTAAATTCAATTTGTCTGTTGTTGTCTGATTCATCAATTTTTTTTTATTATAAGTGAACAACCTCTAAGATTGTCTATGTCAACTAGTTATATTCCTTCCCTGCCCTCTCCTATTATCCATTGTTTAAATATTCATCTGAACCTCATAATATAATACAAATAATATCTTCTATATTTACATTTTAATCATATGTATGATACAAACAAAAAATATATACACGTTTTCGAACATCATTTTGTTGCAGATGCTCCATAGTTGATACATTGTGGAAGCAACCGCCATCTTCTACCCTCAATTTCACCATGAAAAATCATACTTAAAATGATTTGCAATCAACTTGCATGTATTTTTTTAAAGTTCTTTAAGGCAAGCCTAATTAGTTAATCAATTTGTACCGTTACTATTATGATTTTCACTTTTTACCAAAAAGCGTATTCAAGAATTGATATTTATCAAAAGACATACCATGATTTCATTTTCACCAAAGGACGTATTGATTTTAGTGAACTTCCTCTTATATCTCTCCCACTAATTACTACTTTTCTCTTTCTCTCTCAGTAACAAATTCTAAGATATCTGCACAGGTTTTTTCAAACATATTATTTTAAAATAATATAATAAGGAATCAGCGCTAAAAAATATAAGGAAAAAATCGAAAAAATATTTCAGTTAAAAAATATCTCATCCAACAAGATTTAAAAATATAAATAAATGATATTTTATACTTGATTAATATATTAAATAATATTTAATAAATATATTAATATATAAAAAACAATTCTGTTTTGATTTCAGGCAGCGTGGGCCTGAAATCTTAACATTTCAGGCCCACTCTGGGTCTGAAATGAATAGATTTCAGGCCCACATTGGGCCTGAAATCTTTTGATTTCAGGCCTAGAGTAGGCCTGAAATCAAAACATTTCAGGCCCAGCGTGACCCTGAAATCAAAACATTTCAGGCCCAGCGTGACCCTGAAATTTTTTATTTCTGGTCCACGTTGAGCCTGAAATCTTTTGTTTCAGGCCCGACGTGGACTCAAATTTTTTTCAATTTTAAAAATATATAAATATATATAAAAAAACCTATCAAAACATGTAATTTTAGATTAAAACGCAGGGTCTGAAGTCACGCTAGGATAGCCTGAACACAGATGTGTTCAGGCTCTTCGGGCCCAAGGAGGGCCTAAACACATCTTGGATAAATGTAAATAAATTAAATAAAAATATCAATAGTTCTAGTTAGAGTTGAGCTAGGAGATGATATTTTTAGTGTCCAAACTTCTAATGATTATAAATTATGTTGCAATAGGAGATTTTTAGGTCAATCAGTGGGTTTTCACCAAAACCCACTAATGGACCTAGGATATTTAGATTTCTCAAAATCCAATATCAATAGTTAGAGTTGAGCTAGGAGATGGTATTTTTGGTGTCCAAACTTCTAATAATTATAAATTATGTTACAATAGGAGTTTTCTATGATGAATCAGAAGGTTTCGGTGAAAACTCACTGCACTACACCAAAAAGTTAGTTTCGCGACGGTTGTTTTGCGACGGTTTACAAAACCGTCGCAAAATATGTATTTTACGACGGTGCTTGCGGCGGTTTGGCAACTGCTGCAAAATAATAGAATTTAGCGGCGGTTTCATGTTAACCGTCGCTAAATTATTATAGTCTTGCGGCTGTTTTATGAAACCGTCGTAAAAAATTGTCGTATGGCGGCGGTTTTGTAAACTGTGGCAAAAATTTATAGAATTAATTTATATTTTAAATGCTGCACTAAAGTATTTATTTAATTTTTTTAAAAAAAGTTATTAGCTATTAAAAAGATTTAAAATTCGTAAATAAAAATAAATTTTATTTATTTATTTTTTGCTAATAATTTTTTTTTTCAATTTTAATATTTTTTTTTTGTTAACGTTCTAAATTATAAATTAGAATACTTTTCTGTTAATAATTTTTTTGCTATTAATCCAAACTATTAATGTTTTTGCTAATAATTGTTTTAGCTATTAATGATTTTATCACAACTTATGATTAATTTTAAAAGTTATAAAAATAATTTAAGAAGGGTTTTAAAGAAAGAGATTAAGTAGTGGAAAACCGTGTGCTTGCCCTAAACGCCGTCGCTGCCTTCGCCTTCGCCTTCGTTGCCTTCGCCTTCGCCTTCGCCTTCGCCTCACCGTTCGCTTTCGCCTCACCGTTCGCTTTCACCTGTGCTCGCCCTCACCATTCGACGTCGCCGTTCGCCGTTCGCCGTTCGTCACACACCCTCCTCACCGTTCGCGTCACCGTTCGCGGTTCGTCGTTCTCCCTTCCTCACACACTCTCACCATCTCGGTGTAACGGCTCACACACAGCATCATTGAAGGTATCCTTCTCTCCCTCTCCCTCTCCCTCTGTTTATTTTCGTTTTCCTTCCTTCAAGGGTTTGGCCTCTTTGGCCTCTAACAACATATAGGGGAAAATGATCTATACTTGTTTCATTGCTAATCTATAATTTCACAGCGAATGAATTTTGATTCGTCGACAACCATCCATTCATGTTATTCAATTTCTTTGTTGTAGACATTTTCTTTCTCTTTTTTTGAATAATCACATTAAAACTTTTGAAGCTTGCTCCCCTGATTTATTTTTGTATTCTGATTCATGATCATACTACCGTCTGAAGATTTTATTTTATTTTTTCTAAATCAGGCAAGAAAGAATTATGAGATTGGTAATAATATGAGAATTTTGATTTTTTTCATGTTAAAACGTAATTAACGAGTTATACTTATGTTCACATGCATATTAATCTTCCACCTGCAAAAGTCATTACTAACGAAGGTAGACGGTATGTATTTGGGATTGAGGCTTGTAAGTTTGTTATGTTAATCTTGTTTAAATTTTCATGATCTTCTGCATATTAATCTTCCTCACACTCTTGGGTCAAAGACACTCGTCAGAAAACAACACGAACTGGTATATATATTGTATTCTCTTTTTGTTGATATTGTTAATTGTAGCAAAATGATTTGGTGGGTTTTAGATCTAATTAACGTTATTGCACAATGTAAGGAAACTCAAACAAGCAGAAAATATAATAAAGGGAAAATGTATCTTGTTGCTCACACAAAGAAAGATGGATCTTTTATCAATGATGAGGCCCAAAAAAAGAATGTAAGTGATAAATATATTTTGGATGTTTTGAGTGTTTATATTGTTTCTAAATATGTAATTTATGCTTAGACTTCATAATTTTCATTTAATGTCGATAGGAAGATTTAGAAAAGGAGATTAGTCAAGAATCTTCTGCAGATAAAGCATTTGTGAAAGTCTTTGGGAAAGAGCACCCGGGATCTGTTCGAGGCATGGGATTTGGTGTCTGTCCATCCCAACTTGGGTCATCATCTCGTTTGGGAGGCTCGGTTCAATCTGATGGCCCATCAAGAGCTGAACACGAGAGCTTGAAGCTACAGTTAAAATTGTAGATCAAATGACCTTTATTATAAGTCAACAAGGAGGTTAATTTTCCACTGGTTTACAGGCTAATCAGGTATAATTTCTATTGAATTCAATGCTCTTGGCTCCCACTATAAATTTGCTTCATGGTTGTTGTTTTTATAGCGAGCCATAATTACTTGATTATCCTATGCTAATTATTACTGCTAACACTATTTCATTGCTTGTTAAATGTTTTGTATCACAATTAAACACCTCTTCAATGAAAAGAAGACACAGTAACAAATTTATAGCTTAACACTGTCTCCCATGTTTTTTTATCACGTAGGTAATAGTAGTTACCTTTTTTATTTATCTAGTGCATTTTGTTTCTGTATATTTTCCCTGCACAATGAAAATTCACTAAGGTGGTCATTCCTAGTAAGGATCCTTGAATAAGTGAGATTTTGACCGTGGTATTGTATGAACTTCTACTGATGTATTATTGAATTTCAGGCAACAAATAAGAACAAATATTGCACCACATACAAATTAAATTTGACTTAATGAATTTTATGAATGATGTTTGTATTTCTGGATTGTTAAATGAATATAATTTGTTTCTTTTTCATCAACCTTATATCACTGTATCTTAACTTCATAGTTAACATTGTATTCTTGTCTATATACAAGAAAACATCATACACATCTCTCTTCTGTAGAGAGTTATTGTTTATCCATGGGGTGCTATCAAGGTTCAGTTGTGATACACACACAGACAACCACACAAGCCACACAACAGCCACCCGAACCTGCTTTAGTGTAAAATGCAAAGTAAAATGAATGCCCATGCACAAACCACCAACTGGATTGAATTTCATACACACATGATACAAGCCACCAGCAGGATTGAATCATACTCCTTAAGTAATATGTTTATGTTTCTGTTTTCTTATGTCTAATATATAATTTGATGGATCGATAGCAATATGTCTTTTCTTGCAATTAAGTTCTGTCTCATATAACATCTTTTACAAGATCAAACTTCTAATATTGACGTTTTATCTAATTTCAGGCAACAGACATAGGCTCATCATTAAAAGCAAAGGCGCTTTTCTGAGGCTAGTCATGAACCCCAAAATGAAGGATCATCATCATTTTCTAACTCTTAGTCTTTTTTCTTTAGATTACAAGTCTACTGTTGTTAAGATTTTTTTTATGTTAAGGATTTGTATTTGCTTAGACATTAGCAAGATAAACTTGCATTTGATGTATTGGTTTGTTCTTAATACCATTTGAATTAAATTAGATGTGACGATTTCAAATTGCACATAAATTGGTTGACCATAATGTTAACTAAAATGGCGGTTTCATAAATCGTCGCAATAATTTTAGCAATTTCATGATAATAAAATTTGTGGTGGTAAAAATTTATGACAGCAAGTTGTGGCGGTTAACAAACCGCCGTTATTTTTTGTTTTGCGGCGGTTTGGGAACCGCCACTAAAATTTTAACATGCTTTTTAACAAAGTGATTTGCGGCGGTTTGAAACCGCCGCTATTAATCAACATTTGCGGCGGTTTGTAACCGACGCTATTAACTACCACCCTTCACTATTTGCGGCGGTTTCCAAACCGTTGTTAAACTTTTAGCGTGACATTTTAGTCAAGTGATTTGTGGCGGTTTAACCGTCACCCAAACCGCCGCAAAATAATTCGCGGTGGTTGCTCAAAACCGCCGCAAAATGGCTGGCGACACTACGGATAGCGGCGGTTTTGAAACCACCGCAAATGGTTAATAGCAGCAGTTTGAACCGCCGCAAATCACATAATGAACCGTCGCAAAACACCTGTTTTGGTGTAGTGCTGATGGACCTAGGATACTTGGATTTCTCCATACTTAATATCTCTATTTAAAATTTACTTAGGAGATGTTATTTCTAATGTACAAACTTAGTACCAATAGTTTTCAGTTATGTTCTCTAACCGTATCAGTTGGCACACAAAGATGTAAAAATATGACTGCATCTTGGCCACAGTTAAAAGAAACATCTCTTTCAACATAATTTCAAAAATATAAAGAGATAATATTTTATACTTGATTAATCTAAATTAATATAATAAATAATATTTGGATCTTTTTATAATTTAAATTATATGACAATTAAATGATAAGATAATTTTTGGATTAATCTAAATTAATCTAAATTTAGATTAATCTAAATTAATATAAACAGCGTAATTTTTTTGTCTTTCTCAGCGATTTTTATTGTGATTTCAGAAATATAAAAAAAATATCTGTGTTTAGGCCCAAGGAGGTGGTATTTTTTAAAATTTTTTAATTTTAAAAATATTTTTTTATAATATTTAATTATGATTTATTAAATTAAATAAAAATATCAATAGTTCTAGGAGATGAAATTTTTGGTGTCCAAACTTCTAATGATTATAAATTATGTTCCAATAGGAGTTTTTAGGTCTATCAGTGGATTTTCATCAAAACCCACTGATGGACCTAGGATATTTGGATTTCTCAAAACCTAATATCAATAGTTAGAGTTGAGCTAGGAGATGTTATTTTTGGTGTCAAAACTTCAAATGATTATAGATTATGTTGCAATAGAAGTTTTTTAGGTGTATCAGTGGGTTTTCACCAAAACCCACTGATGGACCTAGGATATTTGGATTTCTCAAAACTCAATATCAATAGTTAGAGTTGAGCTAGGAGATGGTATTTTTGGTATCCAAACTTCTAATGATTATAAATTATGTTGCAATAGGAGTTTTTTAGGTCTATCAGTGGGTTTTCATCAAAACCCACTGATATTCTCATACTGTATCAGTTGGCACAGAACGATACAGCAAAAATGTAGAATCATAGCTTGTTTTAGTAAATCATCCTTATATCTTTAATTTTGCTGATTAATATATATTATTATCTCTATTAATTATTTTTTTATATTTATTAATTTTATATAATCATGCAGGGCCTGAAATCAAAGATTTCAGGCCCTACTCAGGGCGTGAAATCTACTGATTTCATACCCTGAAGTTGCTTTTTCTTTTTATATATATATATATATATATAAATATAAAAGTTCGTTTATAATATAATGCACGTTTTATATTAATTAGAATGTCTCACGTAAGGTAGTCATTCTCAGTGATTTTTATTGTGATTTCAAAAATATAAAGAGATGTTTCTTTACGTTTCAGGCATACGTAAAAAAATCATATCATAACACATGAATTCAGGCCGACGCAAGGCCTGAAATCATTTGATTTCATGCCCTGAGCAGGGCCTGAAATCTTTTGTTTTAGGCCCACGCTGGGCCTGAAATATTTCTATTTCAGGCCCACGCTGGGCCTAAAATCTTTTGATTTCAGGCCCACACTCGGTCTGAAATCAAAAGATTTCAGGTCCTTTTAATTTCAAGTCTTTTATATATTAATATATTTATTAAATATTATTTAATATATTAATTTATATTAATCAAATATAAAAAATTTTCACTTTAGATTTTTAAAATCAGGTTGGAAGAGAGCTTTCGGTTAATGGAAATAGTTTTTCTTTCTTTACCTTACGATTTTTAGCCAATTTCTAAATATATTATTTTAAAATGACAAATCTGAAAAGCAGATTCAGTTGCCTCGGGATTTGTTACTGAGAAAGAGAAAGACTATTTTTGGCGGAAGGGGTATAAAAGGAAGTTCACTAAAATGAATACGCCCTTTGGTAAAAATGAAACTATGATATGCCTTTTGGTAAATACCAATTCTCAAGTGTGTCCTTTGATAAATTGCCGTAAATGATTTGTATATCCCATCTCTTAAATTATTTATGAATCATCTTCTTGAAAATATTTTCTCTTTGTCTATTTGCCTGGATAAGATTTTCTTCCCTCTATCTATTTTTTTATTATACGAGTTTCGATTTTTTTTTACTTTCAATAATTTTTCCTCCATTGCTAGTAGTACACGTCTTTAATTTTTTATGAGAATTCTTTGCTTTTTTTTTATTGGAGCACATTTCATTCAAACTTTCACACAATATGGTATGATCTTCCAAATTGTCAAAAAGGATATATGAAGGGTGCTAAGCTTGATGTTGTTAGAGGGGCCTCCTTGGGAAGGTGATTATCAAGGGCACTAAGGAGGATAACTGATCAAGTGCGTGTTAGATATTATTATTTCTATTAGATGGATTTAGTTGTAAGTTACATTTATAAATACAATCTGAGTTCTTAAAGTAATCTAATTTATGTTTATTGGGGTTCAGATTATTAGATGTGGGTTCAATGTATAGAGCCCTTTAGGCCAATCTGTTATTATCTATGGACTGATAACAGATTGAATTCCTATATAAAGGGGAGGTCCTTAAGGGTTTAGGGTATCATCTTGACTTAGTTTCTTGTTTCATATTAACAAAAAGCTTTACGAAGCAGTCAACCCTAAGCCCCTTGGAAGATCCTTCTTCTTCTTTCCGCTGCATCTTCTTTTATAGGGATCAAACCGACGACGCTACGACAAGGACGATGGTTCTTTAATCAGGTACCTTATATTTCGGTTTATATTTTTATTCTTGTTATGTCATGATTCGATGAAACAATAGATCCATGATCATATACCTTGTATTTTCTCTTTCGAATTCTTATTTTATTCCTATAATTCATACGGTTAGAAGAAAACTCAAGTTCTATCAATTAGTATCAAAGCTTAGCTTTATTTCGTCATTTTTATGGCAATAAAGGTTATATTTTTCATCAATTTATTGTTTGTATACTAGATCAAGTTTTCCTAATATAATATAATTTTTTATCGACGAAAATCATGTAAGAAAATTTAGGAAAGACTTGGTTTTTTGCGTTTTTGGTGAAGAATGGCGGAAACGGCCGTCGTCATTATTTAACCTAATTTTAGGTTAAAATTGTGACGATTTAATTGATTGATTTGGTCAACCAATCGATTACCAACTTTAAATTAGCAAACAAAATCATTCGTAATGAATTGATTAATCGATCAAGTTGATGTCAATCTATTGATGGATTGGTGGCAAAAAAAAAAGGGAATCGTTCGCCCCCAGCGTTCCCGCCAATCCGTCCCTGGGCCAACACGGAAGAGGTAAATTACGGAGGCTACTATCTCGAATGTTATGACTAACACGTGGAAAGGGTGAGCATACTGGCAATCTATTGATGGATTGGTTTGATGCCATCGAAGACGGATTTATTTTTCAATCGATTATCAACTTAAAATGTGTGGCTAAATCGATTACTAGAATCTTTGTCAATCGATTCTGTTTTTTTACGAATCGATTAAAAGTTGCATGCAATTGATTTAAGCTTATGATAAATCGATTCAAGCTACAATGAATCGATGCAAATGATTTAAGCTTATTATAAATCGATTCAAGCTACAATGAATCGATTGCATGCAGGGATGCATGTTAATCGATTTAAGCCTATTCGAAATTGATTAAGGCTACTATGAATTGATTTGTAAAAGGCTTTAATTGATTCAAATATAAAACTTAACCGAAGTTTAAGCTTCTTAAGATGGGTTTTATATGTGATCATGTAGTCGCATATGACAGTAGGTTTTCAAATCGATTGTGATAATCGATTGAATAAAACTAATTGATCGATTATTATATGATAATAATTGATTATTAAACCTAATTTGGAGGTATTAAGGTTGATTAATAAATTATCTGTTCGGTTAAAGTTTTTAAAATTTTCTTGGATATATCTACATAACATGCTACTAAGTTGAACTATTATGTCGGCCTAAAGGAAGACACCTTAGGTAGATTTAATGTATTTTGTATTGGTAGATATATATTTATGCTAAGAGTAATCGGCCTAAAGGAATGTTACTTTTAGCCAGATATATGTTTAAGATAGTTTACAACTATTGAATATAATTTTTTTTATTCTGATCATACACAAAATATATCGACGCAAAGGAAGACATAGTGTGTGACAGATTAAAGTTGTTGTAAACTATGGACTAAAATATATAACTTATATAAAGTTTCATATTATGCACACAATAGGTCGACCCAAAGGAAGACATATTGTGTGACCAATTAAAGTTTGAGTTATATCAGAGAGTACCGCTAATAAATTATATTTTAGTCTATAGATTAAAATATAATATTGTATTTGGTATCTCATAAATAGCTCATTCATATGCATTTAAATTTTAATTTATTTGCATAATTATATATATATATATATATATATATATATTCTTGGCTTTAGTTAAATCGCGAGCTTAAATAAATTTTTCTCTTTAATTTTAGTGCAATCTGTAACTGCTAGCATTAATAATATTCCAATATTAACTGGTTCGAATTTGGCTGAATGGAAAGAATACATGATCGTAGTCTTAGGGTTGAATTTCAGCTGTGGGAGAAATCAAATTGCATGAGTTTAAGCATCATGAAGCTTTTCATACCGTCACAAATAAAGAGCTCAATCACAGATAGAAATGCTAGGAGTTTCTTTAACCAACTAGCATACTGATTCACCTCAAATAAAAAGGTCGAGACTATCATACTTCTTACAAAGTTAGTAACCATGTGATATAGTGGTAAAGAAAACATAAGAGAGTACATTATAGAGATGCCCAATATAGCGATAAGTTTAAAAGTACTAAAACTCGATATGATTGAGAATATGTTAGTGCATTTCGTCTTGATGTCGTATAATGCTCAAAAGGAAAAGTGAACATTGAATGAATTTATTGCTCAATGCGTGCAAGAGGAGGGGAGACTAAAGATTGTGACAATTGAAAGTGCTCACTTAGCATCTGGTTCTCAAAGTACGAGCAAGAAGCGAAAGAGAATCAATAACAAAGGAAAAGGAAAACAAACTGCAGATTTTGAAGACAAACTTCTCAACTTTATTAGTTCGAAAGTCAATTTAGCTATTATACTCAGTGACACTTGGTGGATATATACTGGTGCTACTACTCACATAAGTGTCAATATGTAAGATTGTCTTAAGAATCGACTTCCACTTGATGGTGAAAAATACATCTACACGGGGAATGGGAAGAAGGTTGCAGTCGAGTCTATTGGTGTTTTTATGCTTTATTTAGGAACTGATGTATATTAGAATTTAGGAACTGATGTCTTTCAGACGGAACTTAATTTCAATTTCTTGTTTAGTCAAATCAGGTTATTCATGTTCATTTGGAAATGAAATGTTTAGTATTTTATATAATTCAATTTTTATTGACAATGGTTCCTTGGTTGATAAACTTTATAAATTGAACACCTTTACTCCTAGGTTGACAATGTAATAATACATAGTATAGGTACAAAACGTAAATTGACTAACAAGAATTACTCTATGCTATGGCATAGGCGTTTAGGACATATATCCAAATAACGCCTAGAAAGATTAATATCAAATGAAATTCTTGATTCCCTTGATATATCAGACATTGATGTCTGTATAGAGTGTGTTAAGGGGAAGACAATTAACAAAAGGAACAAAAAGGCTAGCCTTTGAAGTGATGTTTTGGACCTAACACATAAGGACATTTATGGATCATTCCCTAAGGCATATTGGAATGTGCATACATATTTTATTAGCTTCATAGACGACTATTCTAGATTTGGCTATCTATACCTTATTCATGAGAAGTCACAATCTTTGGACATGTTCAAAATTTTCAAAGCCAAAGTTGAACTTCAACTAGATAAAAAAATTAAAGTCGTCTGATCTAACCGTGAAGGAGAATATTACGGTCGATATGATGAATCATGTGAACAACATCCAGGACCTTTTGTAAATTACCTTGCTGAATGCGAGATTGTGTCTCAGTATATCATGTCTGGTATACCCAGTCAAAATGGTATAGCTGAGCGTCGCAATCGAACCCTAAAAGACATGGTGAAAAGTATGATGATTTTCACTTCTCTACCGGAATCTTTGTGGGATGAGACACTCAAGACTGCAGTTTACCTATTCAATAGAGTATCTTGTAAGACAGTAACTAAAACCCCATTCAAGATGTGAACGGGTAAGAAGCCTTGCATTAGACATTTACAAGTCTGGGGTTGTCCAGCTAAGGCTAGGCCTTACAAGCCTAATGAAAGGAAAATGGACTCAAGAACTGTTTAGCTGTAATTTTGTAGGTTACTCTGAGAAATCAAAGGGGTATAAATTTTATGATCCCTCTAATAAATCCTTCTTCGAAACAGAAAATGTTCATTGAGGACAGTGATAGTGATAAATTCAGGGAAGCATCTTTTGAAGAAAGTGTTGGCGATCATCCTATCGTTACTACTACTGTGAGTAGTGGTATGTTACCATACTACACATTATGGATACTGCACATCCAGTGAGCGTAGTGAACCAAGATATTGTTAGAAATCGGATGGCTAGAGAGGGAGGGGGGTGAATATAGCCAATCACTTAGACTTAGACACAAATCAAATTTCTGCACTTAACTTTGTTAGTAGCACAGCGGAAGTATGAAAACAGAAGATGCAGAAACATAAAGTGAAAGCAACGCAGACACAACTAGCAAGATCGCTAACAAGGAGGGTTTACAAGGTTCGGGGATAACTTGCCCCTACTCCTTGGCGTGCCCTTAAGGTGGGCGATCCCTTGATCGTCGGCAGATCAAGCCCCGGTTAGCACCGGATAGAAGACAACCTCCTTCTCGGTGGAGAAACCTCTCCACAGCGGTTCAATCACAGATAAATGTTTAAGCTCAATGAAACAACAAGAAAGATCGTACTCAAACACTCAGCAAAGACAAGAACACAGCAAGCTTTCCCGAGCTCCACCCAGCGGCGATCTCACGCAAGAAACCCTTCCTCGTGTCTTCCCGCTGTTGGACTCCAAGCTTCTTGTTCTCTCCTTCGAGCGCTCAAGTAGTGGACGGTTGCTTCAAGAATGCAATCGCTTGCTCAAGGTGATGACAACTTCAGGAACACAGCAAGCAAGTTGTAGAGAAACACAAGGCGCGGCAAGAACTTAGTTCACCAAAATTCTGCTTCCACGAAGCCTTCTTCCACCCTTTTTGTTTCTCCACCAAGCATCAGATGACACCATCTCTGCAGCTCCCAGCTGCTCATCTGCCAACGCCAGCTACCACTGAGCTATCCCTGGACTCCCTGAGCTTCCCTCAGCCAAGCTCCAGTCTCAGCTCCAGTCTGCAGCTCGGCCGTTGCAACCTGAGATGGAAAACGGACAAACCTGCTCCAAGGAAAGCCTCCATTGACTTCTCCTTGAGTGTTTGAATCCTCCCTTGTCACCTGCAGCTTAATCAGAGTGTTAGAGCAGCATATCAAGCAGAAAATCATGTATCAGATGTAAAGCGCAGAGAATCAGATACGGTCAGAGCGTCTGACAACGCAATTTGAATTAAAGTGATCGGTCACCGGACCGATCCAGGGCTTGTGGGTCGGTCACCAAACCGATCCACTGCTTCGCTGGGATTCCCAGCACTCGCGGCTATACACGCCTGATCGGTCATCGGACCGATCAGAGTGAAGCCTGATCGGTCACTCAGACCGATCAGAGTGAAGCCTGATCGGTCACTCAGACCGATCAGGACAAATGAACAGTGATTCTGTAATCAGATCCTAAGTCCCTGATCGGTCACCGAACTGATCCAGGGTCTGATCTGGAGGAGAACTCACTCACTGTTCGCTCTCTGATTGGTCACCAGACCGATCAGGAGCATGTCAGTGAGGAAGCTGCTTGCTCCCTGATCGGTCACCGGACCGATCAGGCGCTAAGCAACAGGGCAGCAGCCTGCTCCCTGATCGGTCACTGGACCAATCAGGAGCCACACAGTAGGTTCCCAACCTCACTGTGCGCTCCCTGATCGGTCACCAGACCGATCAGACATCGCTGGATCGGTCACCAGACCGATCCACGAAGGAGCAGCGTGCTAATATCCCTGATCGGTCACCAGACCGATCCAGGGAGTCAAACCCAGCCCTCCAAGCTAGGGTTTCATTCACCTTAGCCCTCCAAGCTAAGGATTTTTCCATCTAACTCTCCAAGTTGGGAATTTGCACCTAACCCTCCAAGTTAGGACTTTTCACCTAGCCCTCCAAGCTAGGACTTTTCACCTAGCCCTCCAAGCTAGGACTTTTCACCCAACCCTTCCGAGTTAGAACTTCATCCAACCTAGCCCTCCAAGCTAGGCACCTGACCCTCCAGGCCAGGACTTTTCACCTAATTCTCCAAGTTGGGATTTTGCACCTAACCCTCCAAGTTAGGACTTTTCACCTAGCCCTCCAAGCTAGGACTTTTCACCCAAACCTTCCGAATTAGGACTTTCCAACACCTAGCCCTCCAAGCTAGGATTTTACACATCTAACCCTCCAGGTTAGGATTTTCCAAACCCTGCCTAATCCTCGATTAGGACTTAATCATAATCATCATAATCATCAACCTAAACTAAAATCGGTGTCAACACCAAAACAACAATCAGGGCCAGACTGCATCAACAATCTCCCCCTTTTTGTTGTTTGACAACCCGATTTTAAGTTTAGGGATTCTCAATTAATTTTCTCAAATTTAGAATCATAGGGGAATCATGATCCTCCCCCTACAACATGATCATCCTAAACTTAACCAACCAACACTCTCCCCCTTTGTCGAACATCGAAAAGGGACTAGAGGGGCTGTTAAGTTTAACCACACTCCCCCTCAACCCTAGGGGTATCCCAAAACAACAATTTGATTTTTGATAAGCATATGAATACATATGACAAAACGATATAGACATGACAAAACAAGCATATGTATCATATGAGCATGACATCATAAGCATGAAGATAGCTATGGATCAAGTATGTAGATAGTACATCATAGCATCAACAATAAGCAACTAAAGAGGGATAAAACATGTAAGGCAAATTCAGATAAGTCAAGTCATAAAGCATCCAGAGAAATAACACGATGCAAGACACATGCATCATAGCCAAAATACAAACAAACATGTCACTCATTATAAATATCATCAATCCCCTGCGTGGTCATCATCTGAGGAATCAGTAATGTAGATAACGTCCTCTGGTAAAGGAATGCTGGGGGACCCGCCACCAGGATATGCATGATGGTACCACTCCTCATACCACGCATCCTGGAATGAGCTGATCTCAGAGACATCAGACGCTAAAACATCGAGACGGCGATCGAAAGACTGATACTCTGAGCTGACCTCCTGTCGCCAGAGCTCAGAGATATGCAACTCGTGCTCTATCAGCCGCTCTATCTCCGCAACCTGCTAGCATAGGTCAGGAGCCCACCCGTCGTAATCTGTAGTATCAGCTGGCGGCCCCTGGGCATGAGCTGCTCTCGGTAGCTCCTCCTCATGTCTACGATTCTTCCACCTCAACCCCTGGGGCTCGAGGACAATGCCGGACTGAGCAAGCATGCGACGATCCAGACGACAGTCCTGTCGAAGCATGGGCACAATGCGACCCTGTGAAACGTCGATGCCAACCGATTCCAGCCAGGCAGTGATGATATGGCCGAATGACATGTGGACTGACTGGGTGGATGACATGCAGTGGACGATGATGGAGAAATAGACTGAGGTCACTGGATCAAAATCTAACTGCTGATGCATCCCGTAGAGCATCAAGTAGTGGGACGGGCGAATCTTATCCAGATGTTTCGAAGTAGTAGGTAGAAGACAATTGGTGATGATCTTGAACAGAACATAGTCAACAGGGGAAAGGCGAAGAGCAGGAAATGTGGGAAAATCACTAGTGCTCTCACCAGAACCCCTTGGCCTGGGATGGCCTAGAAAGTACTCATAGATGAAATCAGGGGTTACTTCATTGAAGGGAAACGGAAGAGAATTAGGATGGTAAGGGTAGAGAAAGAAATCATTGTCTGACCGGCGACAACCAAGAAAATCAGTAAAAATGGATCGATTAAAGTCAAGGTCGACACCGGCGACACGAGTCCTCCACCCCGGTCCCTCCCCACTCACCATGTTATTATAGAATTCAGAGACCAAGTCAAGATTGATCGGCCTCTCAAGAAAAAGAATGGATTGAAGATTATAATGTGTGATAATTTGTCGGATGGTCGGGTAATGTTCATAGATAAAGGACTGGTCTATAGTTCGACATGGCATTAATTTGAAATTGTGCCACTCAAAATTTAACGCAAGAGTGACACTCTGAAATCGAGTATGTAGAGGCGGTGGAGGCGTTGGAGAAGGTGTAGATATGGAAGGGCCTTTGCCCTTTGAGCTTTCCACCATAGGTTCCTTACCTTTAGAAGATTTTCTAAAGGATCGAATTAATCATGACACAAGATTAAATCAATTGGACAATGTTGATACGAATATAGGTCGAATCACAACAATTCAAGAGTTGATCATACAAAGAATAATCACATGAACAAGATCAGACCAATTTGATCAAGAACGGTAAGACCCAATCAGAGAATGTAATCAAAACACAATGATTAAGAGTAGATCAAAAGACAAGACCCAATCAGTGAATAAGTGACGAAACATTTGATCGAAAGGGTCACGGCCAGATCAAGGGGTCACGACACGAAACAATAAGAGCAAACATCAAAACATGACTAGCATCATATACATAATCTAAGAATTGATTTGAAAGAAAAACTGAGACAAGAACTTACTTTGGTGCCATTAGTGAGATTTTTGAAGGTTGGAAGAGCGAGCTTGTGAGAGAAAACGCACGCGCGCAAGAGAACCTCGGCGCAAGAAAGATCACACAGACTTTCAGTGAGAAGACGTCGCAGAAAGAAAACAGAGCTCGGAAGAACCCCATAGGACCGCACACGCGCACACGCAAGGGAAGACGAGAGCACTGGGAAGGCTCTCGCTCGAAGCAAAGGTTGCGTGAGGAAGAGATTTCGGCGCTAGGGTTTGGTAAGGAGAGGTTTTTCGCGAAATTAATCGGTTGGTAGATTGGTCCACCAACCGCAATTTAATGTTATGGAACGGATCACCGTTCGATCTGATAGCGCCCAGACCGATCAGGATATAGCCTGATCGGACTGAACCGAGCCTGATCGGTCGGGTGACCGATCAGGCATGCTCCTGATCGATCGGTTGATCGATCAGGGAGAGATTAGTAGGCTCGGGAGGCTTACTGTGAGCCCCCTGATCGGTCTGTGGACCGGTCCCAGCAGGGTGCCAGATCGGTCCGGGGACCGATCCAGGCTGGCTCAGTAAGGTTGATCAGAATTTCGTAAAGTCACTGATGCCCCTCTGACCGGTCTGTGGACCGATCAATGCAAGAGGAAGCCAGATCGGTCTGGGGACCGATCAGCCTTATGCCTGATCGGTCCGGTGACCGATCAGGGTTCCTGATACTCCCAGATTCGATCTGAAATATTCAGTTTCAGATTTTCTGAAACTTTCCAACGAGATCTGATGAAGTTTATCGAACTTGGACATGATCTCATGACTAAAATTGATCCTTGAACAAGGATCAAGAGTCCTTATAGATTCAACAATCACTTTGCTCCATCCAAATGGAGTCAAACTCAATCAACAATCATTCAAGCAATTTCAACTAAGTTTGTATCGAATTCAGGTTTCCAATCAAGTTGCCTTGATGGGAATATCCAAGTATGATCATGGAGCCAAATACACATATGTTATGCATTGATTTTCCCCATACTTGGTCACCGAAGTGATCATTATCTCGTCAACTTAATTTCTCAAGGGATGCATTGACATTTTGAGAAATTTAGTTGATCCTAACATCTCACCCCATTTCTAGCAAACAAAAACGTTTTGTTAAACCTTATAGTTTGTGTGAGATGTCCCCAAAGTTACCCAATTGTTTCCCAACAATTTCGAAATAATCATGAAGGGTTTTAAAAGCATTTTGAAATTCATGAAGCGCGACACATTCCCAACTCCCGTCTTAGGAAACTAAACTCATTTTCGGGGAGTGGTTTAGTGAAAATGTCAGCTAGATTTGACTTGGACTCTACATGAGAGAGTACAATACCTCCCCTAGCTACATGATCCCTAATGAAGTGGTGACGCACCTCAATGTGTTTGGTCCTAGAATGATGGACTGGATTCTTGGTTAGGTTAATTGTGCTAATGTTATCACATAACACTTGCACACCCTTGTAACTCAATCCATAGTCCTCTAAAGTATGTATCATCCACAACAATTGTGATACACTCTCTCCCATAGCAATATATTCTGCCTCGGTCGTGGAGAGAGCAACACAGTGTTGCTTCCGACTTGACCAACTCACTAAGGGCGAACCTACGAATTGGCAACCCCCACTTGTACTCTTCCGGTCCAACTTACATCCAGCGTAGTCGGAATCCGTATAGCCAATTAAATCAAATGATTCGGTACGGGAGTACCATAGACCGACTCCAATTGTGCCTTTTAGATACCTCAAAATTCGCTTAACAGCGATTAAGTGATATTCCATGGCACATACTTGATACCTAGCGCACATACCCACAGCAAATAGAATATCAGGTCGACTAGCTGTGAGGTATAGCAAACTACCTATCATGCTCTGATATTGAGTCAAATCAACAGGTTTACCACTCTCATTATTGTCTAATTTTATGTTTGTAGCCATGGGAGTGGTTACCTCTTTTGAATTACTCATATTGAATTTTCGAAGCATTTCTTGTATATACTTTGATTGGTGCACATGGATACCATCGCAAGTTTGTTTGATTTCAAGTCCAAGGAAGAAAGTCAACTCTCCCACTAGACTCATCTCAAATTCACTTTCCATGTGTTCAATGAACTCATTTAAATAGCCCTTATTTTTGAGCCACAGATTATGTCATCGACATATACTTGGGCTACAAAAATATTATCACCATCTCTGCGTAGAAATAGTGTAGGGTCTATTTGGCCTCTAACGAAGCCCTTCTCGATTAGGAATGTGGACAACCGCTCATACCAAGCCCGGGGTGCTTGTTTAAGGCTATAAAGTGTCTTTTTGAGCTTGAACACGTGGTTTGGAAATTCGGAACTCTCAAACCCCGGTGGTTGTTCGACATAGACCTCTTCCCTAATTAGACCATTTAGAAAGGCCGATTTGACGTCCATTTGATATAATTTGAAACCACGATGTGCTGCAAATGCTAGCATCAATCGGATGGACTCTAATCGTGCCACGGGAGCATAAGTCTCATCATAATCAAGGCCTTCAACTTGACTATAGCCCTTGGCTACTAATCGTGCCTTATTTCTAATGATTTCTCCCTTATGGTTCAATTTGTTCTTGAAGACCCATTTGGTTCCAATGATGGTGGTCTTCTTAGGTCTAGGGACTAAGTCCCAAACTTGACTCCTCTCGAATTGACCTAATTCATCTTGCATTGCAATGATCCAATCGGGATCATTTAATGCTTCATCAATTTTCCTAGGTTCAATTTCGGAAATCAAGGCAACCTCATTAGCCTCATTCCGGAAGAATGATCTAGTTCTAACCCCATGATGGATGTCTCCAACAATTTGGTCTTGGAGATGACTAGAAGCTAATCTAGTTTGCCTTGGTGTTGGTGGTGCTTCGTGAATGGGCTCACTAGACACAAGTTCAGCCTCAGGATCCGGCTGATCTATGGATTGTCTAGGCTCATTGTCATCGGATTCATCACCATCAACAATATTTGGAGTTTTATTCAAACTTAGTCTCCTAAGTTCGAATTGGACTTCATCTTCTGGTTGACCATTGACTTTTGGAATCTCTTCAAAGACAACATCAGAAGATTCTTCAACTAGTCTAGACTTCTTGTTGTAGACTCGGTAAGCTTTGCTAACGAGGGAGTACCCGACTAGTATCCCTTCATCAGCCTTTGCCGTGAACTTTCCAAGATGATCCTTGGTGTTTAGGATGAACACCTTACAACCAAACACCCTAAGGTGTTTAACCGTAGGTGGTTTCCCAAACCAAAGCTCATGAGGAGTTTTTCCCAAGAATCTATGAATGAGGACTCGGTTTTGCACATAGCAAGCTGTATTCACAGCTTCAGCCCATAAGTAACTCGGGAGTGAGTACTCATTAAGCATGCTTCGTGCAGCCTCTTGAAGTACACGGTTCGTCCTCTCTACAACACCATTTTGTTGTGGTGTTCTAGGAGTAGAGAACTCATGTCTATAACCCCTATCTTGACAAAATTCCAAAAACCTTTGATTTTGAAATTCACCTCCATGATCACTTCTTATTGTCTTAATTGTTAATGATCTTTCATTTTCAACTCTTCTACAAAAACAAATGAAAATATATAAGGTTTTATCCTTATATTTCAAAAAGTAAGTCCATGTATATCTAGTGAAATCATCAATGATCACAAAGCAATATCTACTTCCATTCAAAGATATGATGGTACTACAATCAAATAAATCCAAATGAAGTATATCTAATGCATTAGAAGTACTTACAGCGCTTTTACCTTTATGTCCAGATTTTGTTTGCTTACCCATTTGACATGCATCACAAAGTTTATCTTTCTCATACTTGATGCTTGGTAAGCCACGAACCAATCCCTTGTTGGCCAACTTCCGGATGTTCTTCATGTTCACATGTGCTAGCCTCCGGTGCCAAAGGGTGGACTCTTCTTCTTTTGACATGAAACACTTAGCAGAAACATTAGTAGCACTTTTAAATGAGACTTGATAAATATTGTCTACTCTTGTTCCTACTAGTACTGTGTCCAAGGTGTCATGTTGTCTAACTAGACATTGACTTGGTTGGAAGTCAATTGTGTAACCCGTGTCACACAATTGACTCACACTTAGGAGATTAAATTTCATCCCCTTGACTAGAAGGACATTTGAAATTCTAAGACATTCGGATATTTGAATGTCTCCTATTCCTATGACCTTAAGACTACCATTGTTACCAAATGATACATTACCTCTACTTTTCTTGTGAAGTGTGGTAAACAATGATCTATCCCCGGTCATGTGTTTGGAGCATCCACTATCAACGAACCAAGTTGATAGATGCTCCCCCTCAATCATAACCTACACAATTCGAAAAATAGAAGTTTTAGGTACCCAAACCTTGGGACCTAAAGCATCAACTAAACAAGACTTAGGCACCCATGCCTTGACCACTTTCTTTTGAACCTTGGGTGTCCTAGATTGTCTCATATCAGTCCTAGACATCAAAGACACGAATGAGGGTTCTTTGGGTCGATAACCAATACCGGCCCTATTGTAGACTGCCCTTTGGGCATTTAGGATCATGTCTAGGGTCTTAGAGCTAGTTGAGAACTTCTCAAGAATATTCTTGAGTCTCTCAACTTCACTCTTCAATGATTTGTTCTCTTCTACTAGCAAGTCATCATGCAAATCATCTACTTCCTCAACCTCAGAGGATTTCAAATTTTCAATCTCATGTTTCAATGACTTAATTTCATCTTCTAACAATTCAATATGCAAGTCATCAATGTTATCATCCCTAGATAATTTCAATTGATCAATCTCTAATTGCAATGCTTTAACCTTATTTTTTTGACTTCTTAAGCATACTAGTTAAACATGCAATTGCTCTATAATATTTTTCAAGCTCGGGAGAAGTTACCTCTTCATCATCCGAAGATGATGAAGCCACGTTTGAGGAATTTGAAGATTCATCACAGCTTTCCTCTCCTAGAGCCATAAGTGCCACATGCCTTGTGCTCTTCTCCTCCTTCTCTTCATTGGATGAGCTAGAAGATGTCTCATCCCAAGTGGCCTTCAAGGCCTTTTTCTTCTTCTTGAATTTTTCTTCTTTCTTTTTGGATTTCTCCTCCTTCTTCTTTAGTTTTGGACACTCATTCTTGAAGTGACCTTTCCTACCACACTCAAAACAAGATGCATTAGTCTTATCAAGTTTAGCTTCACTAGAGTTACCTCTACTCTTGAAGTGTCGACCCCTTCTCATCATCCTTCTCACAAAGTTCGCCATTTCGGAGGATGAGGAGCCGCTGCCATCTTCCTCGGAATCGGACTCAGATTCGGAAGAGGATGAAGACGAAGAGACCTCCTTCTCCTTCTTCTTCTTGTTGGATCGGTCCCCTGCAACTAAAGCAATCCCCTTCTCCTTGGGGCCTTTGTTAGCCATTTCATGCAATTCCATCTCACAAAATAAGTCATCTAACTTTACAATGGATAGATCCTTAGAAACTTTGTAGGCATCCACCATGGATGACCACAAAGCATTCCTTGGAAAAGCTTTCAAGACATACCTCACAAGGTCGCGATTCTCGACCTTTCATCAATTGAATGAAGCCCATTGAGGACTTCCTTGAACCGACTATGGAGCTCACTTACCGATTCATTCTCCTTCATGGAGAGATTTTGGAGTTGATTGAGGAACAAATCCCTCTTTTCGATCCTTGAGTCTCGGGTGCCCTCGTGAAGCTCAATGAGTTTGTTCCACAAGTCCTTTGCACTTGTGAAAGGACCAACCTTGATGAGTTGGTCTTTGTTCATGCCACATTGTAGAGTGACAACCGCCTTCGCGTCGGCTTCACTCTTTCGAGTTTGTTCGGCAGTCCACCGTGAAGACTCAAGTTCCTTGCCTTCATCATCCTTAGGAGGGGTGAATCCCTCCTTCACCGCGAACCAAGTATTGATATTCATCTTCAAGTAGTATTCCATCTTCGATCTCCAATATTGAAAGTCGGCACCATCAAAGAATGGAAGTCGGGTGGTGGAGAAGCCTTCTCTCAAAGCCATCTTGTTGATAACTCTCGGATGTTAAGTCGTAAACAGAGCCCCAAGCTCTGATACCACTTGTTGGAAACCGGATGGCTAGAGAGGGGAGGGGGGTGAATATAGCCAATCATTTGGACTTAGACACAAATCAAATTTCTGCACTTAACTTTGTTAGTAGCACAGCGGAAGTATAAAAACAGAAGATGCAGAAACAGAAAGTGAAAGCAACGCAGACACAACTAGCAAGATCGCTAACAAGGAGGGTTTACAAGGTTCGGGGATAACTTGGCCCTACTCCTTGGCGTGCCCTTAAGGTGGGCGATCCCTTGATCGTCGGCAGATCAAGCTCCGGTTAGCACCGGATAGAAGACAACCTCCTTCTCGGTGGAGAAACCTCTCCACAGCATTTCAATCACAGATAAATGTTTAAGCTCAATGAAACAACAAGAAAGATCTTACTCAAACACTCAGCAAAGACAAGAACACAGCAAGCTTTCCCGAGCTCCACCCAGCGGCGATCTCACGCAAGAAACCCTTCCTCGTGTCTTCCCGCTGTCGGACTCCAAGCTTCTTGTTCTCTCCTTCGAGCGCTCAAGTAGTGGACGGTTGCTTCAAGAATGCAATTGCTTGCTCAAGGTGATGACAACTTCAGGAACACAGCAAGCAAGTTGTAGAGAAACACAAGGCGCGGCAAGAACTTAGTTCACCAAAACTCTGCTTCCACGAAGCCTTCTTCCACCCTTTTTGTTTCTCCACCAAGCATCAGATGACACCATCTCTGCAGCTCCTAGCTGCTCATCTGCCAACGCCAGCTACCACTGAGCTATCCCTGGACTCCCTGAGCTTCCCTCAGCCAAGCTCCAGTCTCAGCTCCAGTCTGCAGCTCGGCCGTTGCAACCTGAGATGGAAAACGGACAAACCTGCTCCAAGGAAAGCCTCCATTGACTTCTCCGTGAGTGTTTGAATCCTCCCCTGTCACCTGCAGCTTAATCAGAGTGTTAGAGCAGCATATCAAGCAGCAAATCATGTATCAGATGTAAAGCGCAGAGAATCGGATACGGTCAGAGCGTCTGACAACGCAATTTGAATTAAAGTGATCGGTCACCGGACCGATCCAGGGCTTGTGGGTCGGTCACCAGACCGATCCACTGCTTCGCTGGGATTCCCAGCTCTCGCGGCTATACACGCTTGATCGGTCACCGGACCGATCAGAGTGAAGCCTGATCGGTCACTCAGACCGATCAGAGTGAAGCCTGATCGGTCACTCAGACCGATCAGGACAAATGAACAGTGATTCTGTAATCAGATCCTAAGTCCCAGATCGGTCATCGGACCGATCTAGGGTCTGATCCGGAGGAGAACTCACTCACTGTTCGCTCCCTGATCGGTCACCAAACCGATCAGGAGCAAGTCAGTGAGGAAGCTGCTTGCTCCCTGATCGGTCACCGGACCGATCAGGCGCCAAGCAACAGGGTAGCAGCCTGCTCCCTGTTCGGTCACCGGACCGATCAGGAGCCACACAGTAGGTTCCCAACCTCACTGTGCGCTCCCTGATCGGTCACCAGACCGATCAGACATCGCTGGATCGGTCACCAGACCGATCCACGAAGGAGCAGCGTGCCAACATTCCCTGATCGGTCACCAGACCGATTCAAGGAGTCAAACCCAGCCCTCCAAGCTAGGGTTTCATCCACCTTAGCCCTCCAAGCTAAGGATTTTTCCATCTAACTCTCCAAGTTGAGAATTTGCACCTAACCCTCCAAGTTAGGACTTTTCACCTAGCCCTCCAAGCTAGGACTTTTCACCCAACCCTTCCGAGTTAGAACTTCATCCAACCTAGCCCTCCAAGCTAGGCACCTGACCCTCCAGGCCAGGACTTTTCACCTAATTCTCCAAGTTGGGACTTTGCACCTAACCCTTCAAGTTAGGACTTTTCACCTAGCCCTCCATGCTAGGACTTTTCACCAAACCCTTCCGAATTAGGACTTTCCAACACCTAGCCCTCCAAGCTAGGATTTTACACACCTAACCCTCCAGGTTAGGATTTTCCAAACCCTGTCTAATCCTTGATCAGGACTTAATCATAATCATCATAATCATCAACCTAAACTAAAATCGGTGTCAACACCAAAACAACAATCAGGGCCAGACTGCATCAACAGATATTCCCATGACATCTCCAATGCAATTGGAGGAGACTACCATTGAAATTGAAGTATTGTCTCATATTGATGAGCAAGTACCTTAACCACCTCAAACACAAGTGCCCTTAAGGTGATCCACAAGGGAATAGAGAAGCACGAATTCTTATGATTATGTTTATTCCAAGATCATGATTTTGATATAGGGTTGGAATGTGATCCTACATCTTTTTAAGAAGTCAAACAATGTTCTAACCCTGAAAGGTGGATTAACGCCATGCAAGAAGAGTTGAAGTCTATGGCAGATAATGACATATAAAAACTTGTTGAATTGCCTGAAGGTTCGAAACTTGTTGGTCAAACGGGATTTGAAGGGCAATATCGAAAAGTATAAGACTCATCTTGTTGCTAAGGGATTCACTCAGAAGGAAGATATTGATTATAATGAGGGTTTCTAACCTGTGTTGACGAAAGACTCCCTTAGAGTAATCATGACACTTGTAGATCATTTTTATTTAGAGCTACATCAAATGGACATAAAGACTGTATTCCTCAATAGAAACATAGAGGAGTCTATATATATTGTGCAATCGAAGAAATTGAGTCCTAAGACTCAAAGTACCTAACATGTAAATTAAAGAAGTCCATTTATGGTTTAAAACAAACGTCCTATAAATGGTACCAAAAATTTGATCAAGTGGTTACCTCATTTGGATTTAAAGAGAACTCCATTGATCAGTGCATATATGTCAAGTTCAATGGGAGCAAGTTTGTTATACTTGTTCTATACGTGGACAATATATTGCTTGCGAGCAATAATAAGAGTTTGTTGCATGAAATCAAGTCATTTTTATCTGGTAAATTTGAAATGAAAGATCTTAGTAAAACATTTTTTGTTCTAGGCATTTAGATGTGTCATGATCGTTCACGAGACATTCTTGGACTTTCACAATAGACCTATATTGAGAATGTGTTTATAAGGTATGATATGCAGAACTATACACTTGATGACACACATGTATCAAGAGGTGACAAGTTTAGTTTACAATCGTGTCCACGACATGAGCTTGAAATAAAGGAGATGGAACAATTCCTATATGTGTCAACAGTAGAAAGTTATGTATGCACAAGTTTGCACTTGACCAAATATAACATTTATAGTTGAGATGTTAGGCAGATATGTTAATAACACAGGACCGCCACACTGAAAAGCAATTAAAAGAGTGATGTAGTATTTGCAAAAAACTAAAAGGCACATGCTCACGTATCGGAGGTCAAAGCACCTAGAGGTGATTGGTTATTTAGACTCTGATTTTGCTGGACGCTTGGATAGTAGGAGGTCTACTTCAGGTTATATCTTCATGCTTACTGGAGGGGCTATGTCTTGGAAGAGCGTCAAGCAGATGCTAGTAGCCACTTCTACTATGAAGGCAGAATTGGTAGCATACTACAAAGCATCCAATCACGGGATTTGGATGTGGAACTTTATCACAGCATTGCATATTGTTGATGGAATTGACAGGCCATTTAGGATCTACTGTGATAATAAAGCTGCAAAATTTTATGCCAAGAATAACCGCAGTTTGTCAAAGTCCAAGCACATCGACATCAAGTTTCTAGCAGTTAAAGAGAGAGTTAAGAGTCGTCAGATTATAGTAGAGCACATCAGCACAGATTCCATATTGGTCGATCCACTCACCAAAGGCTTGGTGCCTAAGGTGTTTCATGCATATGTTGTGGATATAAGAGTTCTTTGTAGGATCGATTCCGTACGCTAGAGGTGGGGGTGAATAGTGCTTCTTCGATTCTTTTCACCTACGTTGTTAGTTTGCGCAGCGGAATATACAATAAAACAATAAACTAACAATAAGAACAATGCTAACAAACCGATTTACTTGGTATCCACCCCGGACGGGTGACTAATCCAAGAATTCATCGGTGGATCACTCCCCGGATAACCTCCGGCTAGCTCTTGTCGCTTCTTGTGGGTGGAGAAACCTCGCCACAAACTTGGACAACACTCTGAGCACCAATGACTACTAACAAGCCTTAACCAAGCTTGTTTCGTTAAGAATCTCAGCCACCACAAAGTCCTCTTTAAATAGGACTCGGGCTGAAACCCTCGCCACCAATCGACTGCTCCCAGGGCAGTCGACTGGTGTCACTGAAATTCGACCGTTGCAACCCAACGTTCGAATTCTCAGCCAACTCACCAGCCACCGACTAGTCGACTGCTCCCAGGTCAGTCGATTGGTCCCCAGCCAAAAACCTTCTGTGAGTTTCATCAGTCGACTGCCCCCAGGCCAGTTGACTGATCTACTCACCCACCTAAAGTTATCCTTCCCGAGTACATTCCACTCCACACTGAATCCTAGGATTTCCCGAGTACAATCACACAACACTCGTACCCTTACGACTCGACTGACTCCTCATCTGCAGCCTCGACTATTGCCTTCGCACCCTCTTCATCTTCGGCTCTCGTCCCTCGGATGCACGCAAGCCTCCAGCTTGCCTCCATGTCATCCTTCATGCATGCCTCGAAGTCCGCGCCCCTCATCTCATCATCTCTGCTCTCCAAGGTCCCTCGGGTGCACACAAGCCTCCAGCTTGTCCCCATGCCACCCTTCACCGTACCGAGGCCGTCCAGCCAAGTCCATATGTGTAACCTGTACAACCTGCACACTCAACATACACATATAAGAATACAAGGGTAAACCTAACTTAAACCCTTTGACCAAACATCAAAACACTTGGTCACTCCAGACCACAGATTGCCTCAACAATCTCCCCCTTTTTGATGTTTGGCAATACGTTTAAGTTAGGGAAAGCAAAACAGTAGTCAATAGCAAAAATCATGCTAAACACACAACTGGACTTACGTTGCCAAGACTCCATCTTGGACTTACACCGCCAATGCATATGCAAATGTAATCAATCATGGATCCTATCCCAAGGCATCCTACACACCTAACCCTCCAAGTTAGGAATTTTCAACACCTAACCGTCCAAGTTAGGAATTTTTACACACCTAGCCCTCCAAGCTAGGACTTTCACACCTAACCGTTCAAGTTAGGAATTTTTACACACTTAGCCCTCCAAGATAGGACTTTCACACCTAACCCTCCAAGTTAGGAATTTTCTCACACCTAGCCCTCCAAGCTAGGACTTTTCACTAAAACGAGTTTTTTAAAGCTTCTCCCAAGCTCTCCCTACACTGGACTTACAAAGGCTTTTTAAGAACCTCTCCAAAGTTCCCCTTACGCCAAGAATGGACCAAACATGCTCCCCCTTAATCTTAGCTCACCCTAAACCTAGGGTTTTTAGTAAAGGTAAGTTTGGTTTCCCAACTTAAACCCAAACTTCTCCCCCTTTGCCTAACATCAAAAAGAACCCAACAATATCTCAATTATTGGTTCTTTTAATCCCCAATGATCCTAAACAACGTGTACTAACCCCCCCATACACTTGTTTTCCATCATTCAAACCCAAGTCAGCTACTAGATACCCACACCAGCCCTGACCAGTCGACTGCCCCCAGGGCAATTGACTGATACTCTGATTTATCAGTTTTATGGCCAATTTCAGAACTACGCCAGAAATTCCACAATTCTCTAAAAATTCCTAAATTTCATGGAGAACATTGTGGTACCCATACCTACTTGGAAAAAATACATTTCACCATGTATCTATCATCGTTCCCAAGTTGGACACAAAATCCAATAATTTCCTATGAAAATTAAGGCAAACAAGGAGGCAACCTCCCCCTTAACCTATGCCTTTTTCAATTTTCAATTTTCCAAGGTAAAGTTCTATCTAACTTAACACTATAGACTCAAATTAGGTTCTACCCAACCTAACAACCAAGTTCTTCTTCATTGGACACCACTAAAGGATTGTCCCCAAGTAACCTTATCCCTAGTGCCAAAAAGAACTTAACAAGACCTTGAACAAATCTAAAAAGTTTGCAAGCACATTTACTAGGATATACTGTTGGTGCAGATAACACCCAAGTCGAACATGTGTTTTGACAAATGGCAAAGGGTTCAAAAGATAAGATGTTATATTGATCTTGTTGGGACCGGGTGCATGTTGACATGAATGCAGGTTCGTAATTTCAAAATTAATTACGTGCAGCGGAAGGTTTAGCATAAATAATTTCTCTAAATCATTTAACCACACATCTAAGCATGCAAGTTTATCTTGTGTAGACATGATCATATATTTAAAATTTTGCAGAAACATAAACTAATTTACGTATTACCTCGCGTAACTCGAAGGAAGGGACGAGATCCAACCGTAAGCGTCCCTTGGAAGCTCCGCCTCTATTCGCGTCCACGCTGAGTATCTTCGGGATGACTTCGCAAAGCCACGAGTTTCGTGTTCTCGAGAACTACTAGATTCTCCGAGAACGCGACAAGAAAAACCAAGAGAGAAGTTGGAAGACTAACCACAAAAGGATGGTCGGAATCAAAATTCCGGCGAAGCAAAAGAAGAGGCTTACAGCAAAAAGTTCCTTGCGGCAAACTCTAATTCCGGCAGCACCTTCTTCCGGCCAAGAGATGGCCGGAGCTTCCTTTTCCGGCGGCAGGTGGTGGTCGGCAAGGAAAGGGTAGGGGCGGCCGGCTGGTGCTCCTTCTTGGGGCTGGTTGGCGTACGGCAAGAAGGGGAGAAGAGAAGGAGAGAAAGAGAGGGAGAGAGCCTATGCCTTCATCTCTATTATTATCACCCAAGCCTTGCCTTGGGTCCTTTATATAGTGGCCTCTCAACCATCAAGCCTCTCAAATATGGAATAACTTATTCTATCATGCGAAGTTTGATTTTATATCATGGTTAAAATCATATTTTAATTCATGATAAAAATCTTCTCTCCTATGGAATAAATTTCTTTATCATGGTAAATCAATCCATGATTGATTTTATAAAATAAACCAATCCATGGTTCATTTTAATTTCCATGAAAAATAAACCAAACCTTGGTTTACTATATATAAAAAATTTATATCTTCCATAATTTTATAAAACAAACCACACTTGGTTTATTTTATAAATTGAACCAAAAACTTGGTTCTCTCCCTTTGTTGTGGCCGACCAAGCAAAGAGGATGGATGCCCTCTTTGGCCGGCCCATCCAAGCCAAGCCCCAATGAATTAAACTTATTTAATTCATCTATTAAGTCTTCAAAAGACTTAGCCATTTTACGCTTTCGATGCGTCTCTGAAAAATTCATATTCGACTTATCGTTTGGCTCAACCAAACCTAATCTCTCTTGATTGGAAAATCCAATTTTCAACTCGTTTTAAATCCCTCGGATTACTCATAGTGCGTGTGACTAAATAGACTTTCGATTTATGTTGGTCGTCTATAATTAATCAATTATAGAACGATCATGAGTGGCACCTAGTAGTACATCATGATCCCCAATTAATCGAACGATCAACGGTTGACCTCAGAAACAATTCTGAAACCCTTCAGCAACTATAATGAATCGTGCCCCATTCCCTTCACCATCTTATACCCACTTGGTTCAGGACATGGTCTATCTGTGTCATTCCCCACTAGGCTGACTACGTCACACCTAGCCCAAGTAACATTTTCTCGTCCTACGGATTCTAATTACTCTCATGTATTTAAGAGATTCATACTCTGAACATGTCATGCTCTGGCCAGAGGCTTTGAGTAACAATCCGACGATAGGCCTCGGGTATACATCTCCTCGCAAGGAGTGGTGAATCCTTTGTAGGCTGTTCAAACATCTTCGGGCACTTCGGCTTATACCCAATCATCCTGGGTCCACACCTCCTTGGAGATTCTTGCTTAAGATGTCAAAGTATAAGTCTCCATGACCATGATGACATGAACACCGCAAGTCAAAGGAACATCACACTTAAGATGCAGTAAGAACTTCACTAACATATCTATATGTAGACTACCATATGAAGTTTTACAGCCAGTCACTCTAATGAACTAGTTCCCTTAACTAGCATTCATGTTTATCTCCGGACATCTCAATGTCACCAGCTAGTGAGAATTAGCTGATTAGAGAATAACCCATGCTAGTCTCAACAGAATTGATAGTGTCCGTATTTATCAATTCATCGACTAGGGACAATTTCAATACTTCACAATTGCACTTGTAGAGATAATCACTAGTTGTGAATTCATCACAAATTCTCTCATGCTGTGAATTGTATTGCGGGCATTCAGTAAATGAGTTTAAGATCTCAATCAAATACACAAACATGTATACTCAAATAGTGAATATTCATTTATTAGAATAAATAATTACAATCATAAGGCGATTGCCTTAGGACACTTCTCTCATATCACTAACAGATCTAACATGCTACTTGAGTGTGCAGATTGAAGTCCTAGCAAAGGACTGCTAGGCACCTAGCGAAGGACTGCTAGGCACTGAAACCCTAAGTCCTGGCAACAGGTCCTGGGCACCTAGCGAAGGGCTGCTAGGAGTCAAAGACATAGTGAAGGACTGCTAGGCACCAGGCGAAGGACTGCTTGGAACCGAAGACCTGGCGAAGGACTGCTGGGCACCTAGCGAAGGACTGCTGGGCACCTAGCGAAGGACTGCTAGGTGACGAAGACCTAGCGAAGGACTGCTAGGCACAAGGCGAAGGATTGCTTGGTAACGAAGACCTGGCGAAGGACAGTTGGGCACCTGGAGAAGGACTGCTGGGCAAAAGTCCAACCGGAGGAGCGGTTGGCGACAGGTAAATTCTCCTGAGAGGAGTAGGTGAGGACGCGTTCCCCGTCGAGGGAATAGTAGGCATCGGTTCGACTTAGGGTTCCATTTTGGAGACCCAATGTCAGAACCAAGACAGCTAAGGCTGTAGAAACCTAATATTTTATTGCTTTGTATTGTTTTGGACTAACCTTGGATACAGGACCGAAGGAATGTGTTTCTGCAGCTCAGAACGCCCAAAAGAGAGGGGCAAGCAGCTGGGCAGGTGCCCCCAGTGTCCCGGGCGCCCCCAAGGTCAAGGCAAAACAAGTTAAGAAAGAAAACGCTTCGGAAGCTCACTGGGGGGGGGGGGCGCCCCCATACTCCCGGGCGCCCCGGATGGTTAGGGCGCCATGGGTCGAAGCCAACGAAGCGATAGAAGCTTATCCAGCCGAGAAGCCCGCTGAAAGAGTCAACCCGGGCGCCCCCTGCTTCCCGGGCGCCCCCTTCAAGCCTCGAGCCCGATCCTTGAGGGATAAGGGATGACCGAGAGGTTGCCGGATCGTGAGACACGTGGAGGGTGCCCTCAACGTCCCGGGCGCCCCCAGACTCACTATATAAGGGGCTCGACCCCCAAGGCTTCGAAACACATCATTCCAACGCCACTACGCTCTTCGACTCAAGCGCTCTGCTCCAGAAACCTCCCAACTCAAGATTGAAGCGCCGACGATGACCCTCTGCTCAGAAGTACAATCTACAACGGGCGTCGGTAACGAAAGAGCTTAAGTTTCAGTTTACTGTATTACAACTGTAATCTTTCTGTAAACTTTTTGCGCACATATAGAATTGCCCCCAGTAAACCGTCAACGACCGTGGGCCTTGGAGTAGGAGCCGACCGCGACTCCGAACCAAGTAAAACCGCTTGTGTTTTTGCGTTGTGTTTTAATTTTCCGCTGCCTATTCTCTTAAGTTTTATCCGAAAATGATTTACGATATTCACCCCCCCTCTATCGTATTTCTCGATCCAACAAGTGGTATCAGAGCGGGGAAGCTCAAATTTGGTGCAACCACCTATTTGAGAGTTTTTTTTGCATTTCTTTTTAAATTTTTTTCGAATTTTCATCGTTAATCGAAGTTGGTGCAACACCCCTTGATAAATATTTTTTTCTTCTTCCCGCACTACTAATCCAAGACCAAGTCTTGGGATATTTTTTCTTTTTTTTCTTATTTTCAGATAAATGGTCATGCAAGAAGGATTCAACACAGCCAGACCACCACTTTTCAGTAGGGAGGACTTCTCCTACTGGAAAAGTCGGATGGAGGTCCAGCTGAAAACTCAGGTGGACATGTGGATAATCATCCAGTCTGGACCGGAGATTCCAAAGAATGCTGAAGGAGTGCCACAGTCTTACGCTGAGTGGGACACCGCTCTGAAAAGAAAAATCGAAGCTGATGCAAAAGCAACCCAGACACTTCAATGCGGCCTGACCAAGGAAGAGTTGAATCAGGTAGGAGCATTCAACAGTGCAAAGGAGCTGTGGGGTAAGCTGATCGAGCTGCACGAAGGAACTTCAGATACTCGAATCAGCAAGAGAGATCTCCCCTGAACAAGCTGTACACGATCAAGATGAACGACAACGAAACAGCAGCCCAGCTCCACGCCAGAATTTAGGAGTTAATGAACGGACTACACACAATCGGTCACAAGGTAGAAAACTGTGACCTGATAAGGTACGCTCTTAACGCTTTCCCGAGAAACACCTTATGGGCATCTATGGTAGATGCATACAAGGTTTCAAGGGACCTTTCAAAAATTAAATTAGATGAACTGTTTTCAGAACTTGAGTTACATGAGCAGACTAACTACACCCTGACCGAGAAAGACATTGCTTTTGTTGCAGGTAAAGCTGGAAAAACAACCAAGAAGAAGCCCCAACCTGCACCCGAGTCTAATTCAGACTCAGACTCCAAAGACAACGAAGGAAATCGGCCTAAGCTGGTTCGGCTAGCCCGGGACTACTACAAAGTGTTGGGACCAGGTGCATGTTGACATGGATGCGGGTTCGTAATTTCAAAATTAATTATGTGCAGTGGAAGGTTTTGCATAAATAATTTCTCTAAATCATTTAACCACACATCTAAGCATGCAAGTTTATCTTGTGTAGACATGATCATATATTTGAAATTTTGCAGAAACATAAACTAATTTACGTATTACCTCGCGTAACTCGAAGGAAGGGACGAGATCCAACCGTAAGCGTCCCTTGGAAGCTCCGCCTCTATTCGCGTCCACGCCGAGTATCTTTGGGATGACTTCGCAAAGCCACGAGTTTCGAGTTCTCGAGAACTACTAGATTCTCCGAGAACGTGACGAGAAAAACCAAGAGAGAAGTCGGAAGACTTCTTCTGGCCAAGAGATGGCCGGAGCTTCCTTCTCCGGCAGCAGGTGGTGGTCGACAGGGAAAGGGCAGGGGCGGCCGGCTGGTGCTCCTTCTTGGGGCTGGTTGGCGCACGGCAAGAAGGGGAGAAGAGAAGGAGAGAAAGAGAGGGAGAGAGCCTATGCCTTCATCTCTATGATTATCACCCCCAAGCCTTGCCTTGGATCCTTTATATAGTGGCCTCTCAACCATCAAGCCTCTCAAATAAGGAATAACTTATTCCATCATGCCAAGTTTGATTTTATATTATGGTTTAAATCATATTTTAATTCATGAAAAATATCTTCTCTCCTATGGAATAAATTTCCTTATCATGGTAAATCAATCCATGATTGATTTTATAAAATAAACCAATCCATGGTTCATTTTAATTTCTATGAAAAATAAACCAATCCTTGGTTTATTATATAAAAATTTATATCATCCATAATTTTATAAAACAAACCACACTTGGTTTATTTTATAAATTGAACCAAAAACTTGGTTCTCTCCCTTTGTTGTGGCCGACCAAGCAAAGAGGATGGAGGCCCTCTTTGGCCGGCCCATCCAAGCCAAGCCCCAATGAATTAAACTTATTTAATTCATCTATTAAGTCTTCAAAAGACTTAGCCATTTTACGCTTTCGATGCGTCTCTGAAAAATTCATATTCGACTTATCGTTTGGCTCAACCAAACCTAATCTCTCTTGATTGGAAAATCCAATTTTCAACTCGTTTTAAATCCCTCGGATTACTCATAGTGCGTGTGACTAAATAGACTTTCGATTTATGTTGGTCGTCTATAATTAATCAATTATAGAACGATCATGAGTGGCACCTAGTAGTACATCATGATCCCCAATTAATCGAACGATCAACGGTTGACCTCAGAAACAATTCTGAAACCCTTCAGCAGCTATAATGAATCGTGCCACATTCCCTCCACCATCTTATACCCACTTGGTTCAGGACATGGTCTATGTGTGTCAGTCCCCACTAGGCTGACTATGTCACACCTAGCCCAAGTAACGTTTTCTCGTCCTACGGATTCTAATTACTCTCATGTATTTAAGAGATTCATACTCTGAACATGTCATGCTCTGGCCAGAGGCTTCAAGTAACAATCCGACGATAGGCCTCGGGTATACATCTCCTTGCAAAGAGTGGTGAATCCTTTGTAGGCTGTTCAAACATCTTCGGGCACTTCGGCTTATACCCAATCATCCTAGGTCCACACTTCCTTGGAGATGCTTGCTTAAGATGTCAAAGTATAAGTCTCCATGACCAAGATGACTTGAACACCGCAAGTCAAAGGAACATCGCACTTAAGCTGCAGTAAGAACTTCACTGACATATCTATATGTAGACTACCATATGAAGTTTTACAGCCAGTCACTTTAATGAACTAGTTCCCTTAACTAACATTCATGTTTATCTCCGGACATCTCAATGTCACCAGCCAGTGAGAATCAGCTGATTAGAGAATAACCCATGCTAGTCTCAACAGAATTGATAGTGTCCGTATTTATCAATTCATCGACTAGGGACAATTTCAATACTTCACAATTGCATATGTAGAGATAATCACTAGTTGTGAATTTATCACAAATTCTCTCATGCTGTGAATTGTATTGCGGGCATTCAGTAAATGAGTTTAAGATCTCAATCAAATACACAAACATGTATATTCAAATAGTGAATATTCATTTATTAGAATAAATGATTACAATCATAAGGTGATTACCTTAGGACACTTCTCTCATATCACTAACACAAAGAACTAAAAAACCAGACCAACAGAAGGAAAGCCAGCCGAAGAAAGGAAGAACCAGCTGAACCCTCAAATGAAAAGAACAAACCTAACGTGACCTGTTACGAGTGCAAGAAGAAGGGTCACTACAAGACTGAATGCCCCAATCTGAAAGAAACAAAGAAGACGAGAAAGAAGAAGGCACTTCAGGCAACATGGGACGAGTCCTCCTCCTCCGAAGAAGAAGAGATCCCACAGTCGAACCTGCTCGCACTAACCGCCTCAGAAGAAATCGAGACCGAGTTAGAATCGGAGTCGGACGATGGCAAACTTACATTCTCAGAGGATGGAGAAATAACTGTAAGTGGTTTTTCTAAAAATTAGTTAAATGAATTAATTGCGTATCTTTCTCGAGACTTGACGAAAGCTAAACTCTGAGTCGAATCTCTCCGACAGGAAGTAAAACTCCTGAAAGAGAGAGCTGACTCTAGATCCTTGACTGAGAAGGTTCAAGAAGGAACCTCTACTCAAGTTGAAAAACTTGAGAAAGAGAACTCCTCCTTGAAAACTCAAGTCAAGGACCTTATATCAGCCTTAGAACGGTTCACTTCTGGTTCTAAGGGTCTTGATATGATCCTTGGAAAATAGAAGTCGGTTCTAAATCGATCCGGGTTAGGCTATAGAACCAAGTCTAGACAAAGATCATACTATGCTGTGCTGAACTAGTCCAGACCTAAAATTCAGGCATGGGTACCCAAACTGTGCCTGAACAAACAAACTGGATCAAATCAGTATTGGATCCCCAAGGACAAGATTCACATCTTGCCAAACCATTACCGTGGCTTTAGTCCAGGGAGAGCCAAATTAAAAACAATATTCATAGTTAGATAAATTTCTACTCTAGTTTTTAAATTGCTTGATTGCTTATCTATTTAATTTCTGTAATTTTTAATGCTTAGACTTAGGGCTGGTTAGTTTAAGGACTGAACCAACTTAACTGAAAGTTGAACAACATAGTATTGGGTGGCGGTGAGATGATAGTATGTTAGGGAAGCCAATTTTAATAAAATCAAGTATACTTGGTCTCTTTAGACTGGTGAAACTAGCCGAAGCTATCGATCCAAAACCCAAACTAGTTAGACTAGAATTTTTCCAAAAAAAATAGTTTTGAAAATGAAATTTCATTAAAAGACTTTGTCAAGGAAAGGGTTGATGATCCAATAAGGCTACGGCCAAAGAAAGTCTAGTGCCTCGCCAAGACCTGGAAGCCAATTTCTGAAATTCAAATTCAAATTATTCTTTGTCAAATTCGAATCTAACACAAATTTTCAGTAAATTGTAGATTCAAATACTTTTTTTTAAAAAATAATAATAAACTCAAAATCAATTGCTTTCAAAATTAATTTAAGTTTTTCAAAATAAATCATGATTTTTCAAAATAATTCTATCTATTAAAACCTGTCTCACAAAACCTATAAGGTTAACGTGATTGATAACCCTATATTTGGGTGAGATAGACTAGGCTGTGAAAATCAATTTAGGCTATTCCTGATTCTAATTGGATCCAAATCAACAAAACTCTTTATGTGTAGGAACATAAAGATTTGGACCAATGGATATTGGATAGCGGGTGCTCCAGACACATGACTGGAGATAAATTGAAATTCACCAAACTCAAGTTCAAAAACCTAGGCTCAGTGGCATTTGGCAACAATGCTACACTCAAGGTGATTGGGTCAGGTAACATTGAACTTAAATCTGACTTTGTTATTAAGAAAGTTCTTTTGGTTGAAGATTTTAAATTTAACTTGCTTAGCATAAGTCAATTGTGTGACACTGGTTATATAGTTACCTTCACCAATTCTAACTGCCTGATTAGAAACTTGCAAGACTCAGAAATCATACTTAAGGGCACTAGGAAAAATAATATTTACACTCTAAACCTACCACTAGTACCTAAATGCATGTTAACTCAGTTAGAACAATCAAACCTCTGGCATAGAAGATTAGGTCACACTAATGTGAGAATAATTTCGAAAATCACCCAACTTGGCCTAATTAAAGGTATCCCTAAAATTAAAAATCATGAAAACTTAATATGTGAATCATGTAATCAAGGTAAACAAACCAGGTCTAATCACAAGCTAATTCAATCTGATCTAACTCAAACCACACTTGAGCTCCTGCACCTTGACCTATTTGATTCACATGGAGCCAAGTTACTAAGCGAAAACCGGTACTGCTTAGTAATAGTTGATGATTACTCTAGGTTTACCTGGGTGAGGTTTCTAAAGACCAAAGATGAAACCCTAAACCTATTCAATGATTTTTGTAAGTTAATTGAAAATCAAAACGATACCAAAGTCAAAAGACTTAGGAGTGACCATGGGGGAGAATTTGAAAATCAACAATTCGAGGAATTTTGTAAGGTAAATGGGTATATACATGAATTTTCGTGTCCTAGAACCCCCAAGAAAAATGGGATAGTCGAAAGGAGAAATTGAACCCTACAGGAAGCCGCTAGGGCCATGCTCAATGAATTCAACTTAGCTAACCAATATTGGGCAGAAGCTTGCTACATCTAAAATAGGGTACTAATTAACAAACGACACAATAAAACACCATATGAATTATACTACCATAGACTTCCAAACCTACACTACCTAAGGGTCTTTGGGTGCAAAGTCTATATCTAAACACCAAGGACTATCTAGAAAAATTCCAGTCTAAGTCAACCCCAGACATCTTCCTAGGATATTCAACCACAAGTAGAGCCTATAGGGTTTACAACAAACAAACTAAGAAAATTGAAGAAACAACAAATTTAATATTTGATGAAGAAATCAACTCAAAATCTGATAATCCAGATCTAACGTCATCAAATACTGATCAAGAAGATAATGAACAAACTGTTGAACCTTTAATTGAACCCTTAAATGAACTAACTATTGAACCAACTTCTAAGTCAATTGAACCAAATATTGAACCAAATCGACCAGCCAGACCTAAGGCTGAACCAAGTTCTAGGAAAACCAAGAAACCCAGACTCAGTCACCCAACTAATCAAATTATGGGTGATCCAACTTTAGGAGTCAGAACTAGGTCTTCCTATAGAAACCTTAGTCAGATAGCAATGATTTCAAAAATTGAACCTAAGACTATAGAGGAAGCCCTACCTGATCCTGATTGGATCATAGCTATGCAAGAAGAGTTAGCCCAATTTGAAAGGAACCAAGTCTGGGAACTAGTACCTAAACCTGAGGGCAAATCCGTCATTGACACTAGTGGGTTTTTAGGAATAAGTTAAATGATCAAGGAGAAATAGTCAGAAATAAAGCCCGCTTAGTAGCCAAAGGATTCAGTCAGGTAGAAGGATTAGATTATGACGAAACCTATGCTCCGGTAGCTAGACTGGAGTCCATTAGGATGTTATTGGCCTTCGCATCCCATAAAGGATTTAAACTATACCAAATGGATATAAAGTCAGCCTTTCTAAATGGATTCATTAAGGAAGAAGTCTATGTAGGACAACCCCCTGGTTTTGAGGACTTAGAAAGACCTGATCATGTTTACAAACTTACTAAAGCACTATATGGACTAAAACAAGCACCTAGGGCCTGGTATGAACGATTATCAACTTACCTAATTTCTAAAGAATTTAATCAAAGACAAATTGACTCAACCCTATTTACTAAAACCTTAGGAAAAGAGATCTTTATTGCCCAAATCTACGTCGATGCCATAATCTTTGGGTCAACCAACTCAAATTTTTTAAAAGAATTCGTTAAAATAATGGAAAATGAATTTGAAATGAGCTTAGTTGGTGAGCTCAACTTTTTCCTAGGATTACAAATTAAACAAACTAGGGATGGAAACTATGTCCATCAATCCAAATATGCTAAAGAGTTAATAAAAAAATTTAAAATGGATAACTCTAAAAGCATAAGTACCCCCATGGCCACAAATGTAAAAATAGATAGTGACCCTGATGGTAAACCAGTAGACCTTAAACTCTATAGAAGTATGATTAGAAGTCTACTGTATCTTACAGCTAGCAGACCTGATATCCTTTTTGTTGTAGGAATGTGTGCTAGATATCAAACCTGTGCTAAGGAAACGCACTTAGCAGCCCTAAAAAGAATACAAAGATATGTTAAGGGCACCCTAAATGTAGGGATTTGGTATCCTAGGACCTCAACCTTTGACCTATCAGGATACTCGGATTCTGACTACGCTGGTTGTAAATTAGATAGAAAAAGCACAAGTGGAAGCTGCCAACTGTTAGGAAATAGTCTAGTAAGTTGGTGCAGCAGAAAACAACACTGTGTAGCTCTATCCACGACTGAAGCTGAGTATATTGCCTTAGGAGAGTGTGTAGCACAACTCTTATGGCACACTCTTAAAGACTTCCAGCTTAACTACACCCAAACTCAGGTCTTCATTGACAATATAAGCTCAATTAATCTAACTAAAAACCTAATCCAACATTTCCGAACTAAACACATAGAACTTAAACACCACTTTGTAAGAGATCATGTAGTCAGGGGTGAGATAGTCCTTAAGCATGTAGACTTTAAATCTAACTTAGCTGACATATTCACCAAACCTCTACCTGAGTCTGAGTTCAGCTCACTAAGAAGGCAGTTAAGATTATGCTTGGTAGAATAGGTTTACTCTATTTTTCGATTTTTAAACTTGCTTTTAAAATCAGTTTCTAAAAATAATTTTAAAACTGCTTTACTTAATTTCAAAATCAGCTTTTACTTAGTTTGAAAAATCTTTTTATCACTTTTAATTTTTTAGTTTTCTTTTAAAAAACTAACCCCTTCAAAACTAGGGCTGTTTCGCAAATGGACTTAGCCTAGGCCCTAACCCTAGAACTGCATGCACCTATAGATCTAGAAGCCAGCATCTCACAAGCACCTTAGGGTACTTTTGATTGATAACCTAGAATGGGTTGAGATGCTTAGGTCTTTGCCTTAATTCACGATGCTTTAAGTCAGTGCATCTGCAGTAATTGGGGCACTAAATACAACTTAAACAGTAATCAAGTTAAGTTTCAACATTAGAAAATCTAACTTGAACAGAACACTTAACTTGACTAACCCTAGCGAAAACTACTATTTATAACAGTTAGTAAGTAGCTAATTGGGTTAGACAGGACCCTAAAGAGATAATCGAAATTGGTTTGGTTCAGTTTTTATCTTGCATTGGTTCAGTACAGCACATTAATTTGTTTGTCTTATGCAATTTATGTACTTTTTTTTTGCTATATTACTTTGTTTTTGATATATGGCAAAGTGGGAGAGATAGGAAAGGAGAGAAGCTTTTTTTAAATTTTTTTTCAAATTCTAAATTTTCAAAAACTTTTATCAAAAAATAGTTAAGCTATTTTTTTCAAAACTGCTTTCTTCAAAGTACTTAAGCTATTTTTTTCAAAACTGCTTTCTTCAAAGTACTTAAGCTATTTTTTTTTCAAAACTGCTTTCAAAATACTTAATTTATTTTTTTCAAAACTGTTTTCAATGTACTTAATCAATTTTTTTCCCAAAACTGTTTTCAAAGTACTTAATTTAATTTTTTCCCAAAACTGTTTCAAAAGTACTTGATCTAAATTATTTTCAAAATTGATTCTAAGTACTTGACCCAAGCAGTTTTCAAAAGTATTTTCTAAGTACTTAAACTTAAGCTATGTTCAAAATATCTCTAAGTACTTATTTCTAAACTTCTCTAATATAAAAGTTTCAAAGTTTCTAAAAGTACTAAAGAGATTGAAAATTTTTAAAAGTGCTTCCAAAAACTTAAAAGATGTTTTAGAAAATTTTCTACTAAGGTATTTTTCTAAGTATACAAATTTTTCAAAAGTGCTCAATCAAAATGTATTTTTGGAAAATATTTCCTAAAACTTCTTTTGAAAAATCTTCTAAGTTTTGAAAAATTGATTCCATTATTTTAACTTAGAAAATTTTCAAACCCCACGAAACTTTGAAAAACCTAGGGGAGATTCCTTCCAGGGGGAGGGAACTAAACTGTTATATCAATTGTATGAATTAACTTAACTTTTTGAATCGGGTTGGCATAAATCAAAAAGGGGGAGATTGTTGGTGCAAACAGCACTCAAGTCGAACATGTGTTTTGACAAATGGCAAAGGGTTCAAAAGTTAAGATGTTATGTTGATCTAACATGCTACTTGAGTGTGCAGATTGAAGCCCTAGCAAAGGACTGCTAGGCACCTAGTGAAGGACTGCTAGGCACTGAAACCCTAAGTCCTGGCAACGGGCTGCTGGGCACCTAGCGAAGGGCTGCTAGGAGTCAAAGACCTAGCGAAGGACTGCTAGGCACCAGGCGAAGGACTGCTTCGAACCGAAGACCTGGCGAAGGACTGCTGGGCACCTAGCGAAGGACTGCTAGGCACCAGGCGAAGGATTGCTTGGAACAGAAGACCTGGCGAAGGACTACTGGGCACCTAGCGAAGGACTGCTAGGAGACGAAGACCTAGCGAAGGACTGCTAGGCACCAGGCGAAGGATTGCTTGGAAATGAAGACCTGGCGAAGGACAGCTGGGCACTTGGCGAAGTACTGCTGGGCAAAAGTCCAACCGGAGGAGCCGGTTGGCGACAGGTAAATTCTCCTGAGAGGAGTAGGTGAGGACGCGTTCCCCGTCGAGGGAACAGTAGGCGTCGGTTCGACCTAGGGTTCCATTTTAGAGACCCAATGTCAGAACCAAGACAGCTAAGGCTGTAGAAACCTAATATTTTATTGCTTTGTATTGTTTTGGACTAACCTTGGATGCAGGACCGAAGGAATGTGTTTCTGCAGCTCAGAACGCCCCAAAAGAGAGGGACAAGCAGCTGGGCAGGGCGCCCCCAGTGTCCCGGGCGCCCCCAAGGTCAAGGCAAAACAAGTTAAGAAAGAAAACGCTTCGGAAGCTCACTGGGGGGGGCGCCCCCATGCTCCCAGGCGTCCCCGTGCTCCCGGGCACCCCGGATGCTTAGGGCGCCCTGGGTCGAAGCCAACGAAGCGATAGAAGCTTATCCAGCCAAGAAGCCCGCTGAAAGAGTCAACCCGGGCGCCCCTGCTTCCCGGGCGCCTCCGTCAAGCCTCGAGCTCGATCCTTGAGGGATAAGGGCTGACCGAGAGGTTGCCGGATCGTGAGACACGTGGAGGGCGCCCCCAACGTCCCGGGCGCCCCCAGACTCACTATATAAGGGGCTCGACCCCCAAGGCTTCGAAACACATCATTCCAACGCCACTACGCTCTTCGACTCAAGCGCTCTGCTCCAGAAACCTCCCAACTCGAGATTGAAGCGCCGACGACGACCCTCTGCTCAAAAGTACAATCTACAACGGGCGTCGGTAACGAAAGAGCTTAAGTTTCAGTTTACTGTACTACAACTATAATCTTTCTGTAAACTTTTTACGCACATATAGAATTGCCCCCAGTAAATCGTCAACGACCGTGGGCCTTGGAGTAGGAGCCGACCGCGACTCCGAACCAAGTAAAACCGCTTGTGTTTTTGCGTTGTGTTTTAATTTTCCGCTGCCTATTCTCTTAAGTTTTATCCGAAAACGATTTACGATATTCACTCCCCCTCTATCGTATTCTCTCGATTCAACATATACCGTATCCTAGAAAAATATGATTTCATGAAAACCACAAATGTGCTTGACTTTTGGTATCAATTCTAATTTTCTAAAAGATTTGGCATTTGTATCAATTTTCAAATCCATTTTCTTATATGCTTAATGTGATGAAAGCCTCCCCCTTTTTGTCTCCTAATCCTAGATACATATAGGAAACTTCCATATCCTTTCATACATCAAAAACTTATCATTCAAGATCATCTAAGAATCTTAAGCACTCATTAGTTCTTCTTGAATTCCATGATATCCTTTTACCCTCATTTCATACACTTACCATTAAACCATGAGACAATCCCTTATTCAAGGAATATAATCAAGGATCTTGATTTAAACATCATATTCTATCATCCAATAGCCATTTTTCTCTAGCCCTAATGGATCAGTCGACTGCCCCTGAGGCAGTCGACTGCAAAAACTTACAGAGAGCTTCTGGGCTGAAAATTTACTCAAATCAGTCGACTGCCTCTAGGGCAGTCGACTGATACCTGATTTTTAGATTTTCAGCCCAATTTCAGTAATGCCTAAATAATTCCAAAAATCTTCAAAAAATCTAAAATTTCGTGGGGAGATTTGTGGGGCCAATGCCTACTTGGGAAAAATATGTTTCCAAATAAATGTACTCCAAATCTCAAGATTGGCACGAAACTTAACTTTCTCTAAAATGTATCATTTAAACTCATCCCAAAAGTCCTAATTGTGGCCTTTCCTTGATATATCTTCTAAAACTTGGTCATGATATATTTTTAGCACTAAGTTATATGGTATTTGCCCATTTAACCTAAATTTTATCAATTATAACCTCATTTTTATCTTTTTCTCCCTAAGTTCCCTTTGTAATGTGCCAAAACCTAGGATTAATACCCAAGTCTTCCAATCCCTTTGGCACATTTCACCTAATTTCCTAGGAGAAAATTTCTTGAGATCCATTTACCATGGACCCCAAAGACTCCTAGAACTCCCCCTTGAGCTCTGAGCCCTAGCCACCTCCCTAGGTGACTCAACCCACACTAGACCACACCGGTGAAACCCCCGGTGATTCTTGGTCTACAAAATGAACCTTCTTAACCTTAGACACCTTATCTTTGGCTAAGTTGTTCCTTCTACCCTCAAATGACATCCCCTTGCCATTTTTGGTCTTATCCTTCTTGCCAAGATTATATACTTTCCCAGCATACTTCTTTTTGTTGGCCTTGAAGGTCTTAGACCGGTATCCCAACCCCGATCTATCATAGTTGGGTTTTATACTACCCAACACCATGTCTAGACCCTTAGATCCAACCTTGAATCTTTCTAGGGTCTTTTCGAGTTTGTCAAATCTTGTCCTCAAGGCTTGATTTTCCCTTTCTAGACCTTTAACCTTGCAGTCCATATGTCCACATTGGACATTCCTAGAACTATCCATTTTCCTAGGCGCATTTCTTCCCTTCTTGGGATTAGTGTCATGATCCTTAGGTCTAGAGGTCTTGGGTCTATCATTATGTATGCTTTTCCTAGGGTTTTGATCTACCTTGTTAACCCTAGTCCTATCATTATATCTAAATCCAAAATTATGCACCGTTAAACATTTTTCATTAAAACTAGCATGCACGGATGAATGATTAACATGATTTTTAATATGTAAGGAAGAACTTGAAATTGAATTACATTTTGGCTTAAGGTTAGGAGTTACCTTCCTTACCTTTGGGGTTCCTCCTTGATGTGGGCTTCTTCTTTTCTTTCTTTCTTCTTTCTCCCATCTCCTCAAGTGCTCCATTTTCTTGAACTCTTTACTCCTTGGGCACTTAGTGTGGTAGTGCCCTAGCTCACCACACGTAAAGCATCGAATCTTCTTTTTATTTTCTTGGGCTTCTCCATTCCTACCATTTATGTTAGATTTAAATTGAATGGACCCGGATTTAGAGTACCTCCTTCTTACCATTTGGGCACTTGTCCTTGTAGTGCCCCTTTTCGTTGCAACCAAAGCATGTGATGTACTCTTTCGATTTAGCTTTGGTGGAGGTTGAAGCTTCTTTTTGCTTTTGTATGGGTGAGGGTCTATCTTCCCCCTCAATCCTTGAAGTTGATGCTTCCTCTTCTTCTCTTGAGGTGGTGACCTCTTCCATTTCTTCCTCTTCGGATGTTGAAGATCTCTCACTCTCTTCTTCCACTTCACTTGAGGATGTAGATAATTCAATTTTCTCCTCTTCACTTGAAGAAGTTGACACTTCCTTTTCTTCTTCTTCTTCTTGAGCCATTTGACTTTTCTCCTTGGGCTCTTGAACTTGTGTAGGATTTTCATGATATTCTTTCACTTTATTTCATAATTCATGTGTATCTTTATATTCATCTACACAACTCAAAATGTTATTAGGCAAACTATCTATCAAAATGCTAATTACCTTCTTATTGGCTTTTAATTGTGCTTGTTGTTCTAGATTCCAATATCTAGGCCTAAGCTTGTTCCCATGCTTATCCTTTGGAATCTCGAAGGGCTCTTCAAGTGCAATTCTACATGCCCACTCCATTCCAAACCAAGTCTCGATCCTTGCCCTCCAAAAATCAAAATCTTGATAATCGTAGGGCGGTGGAGTATAGATGTCTTCCCCCAACTTATCTTCCATTATCTTTCTTCCTCTAGCGTATGCTCCCTCAGCGATTAGTCCAACGAGAGCGGTCCTTTGCTCTGATACCAATTGTAGGATCGATTCTGTACGCTAGAGGGGGGGGGGGTGAATAGCGCTTCTTCGATTCTTTTCACTTACGTTGTTAGTTTGCGCAGCGGAATATACAATAAAACAATAAACTAACAATAAGAACAATGCTAACAAACCGATTTACTTGGAATCCACCCCGGACGGGTGACTAATCCAAGAATTCGTCGGTGGATCACTCCCCGGATAACCTTTGGCTAGCTCTTATCGCTCCTTGTGGGTGGAGAAACCTCGCCACAAACTTGGACAACACTCTGAGCACCAAAGACTACTAACAAGTCTTAACCAAGCTTGTTTCGTCAAGAATCTCAGCCACCACGAAGTCCTCTTTAAATAGGACTCGGGTTGAAACCCTCGCCACCAGTCGACTGCTCCCAGGGCAGTTGACTGGTGTCACTGAAATTCGACCGTTGCAACCTAACGTTCGAATTCTCAGCCAACTCACTAGCCACTTACTAGTCGACTGCTCCCAGGTCAGTCGACTGGTCCCCAGCCAGAACCCTTCTGTGAGTTTCATCAGTCGACTGCCCCCAGGCCAGTCGACTGGTCTACTCACCCACCTAAGGTTACCCTTCCCGAGTACATTCCGCTCCGCACTCGAACCCTAGGATTTCCCGAGTACAATCACACAGCACTCGTACCCTCACGACTTGACTGACTCCTCATCCGCAGCCTTGACTATTGCCTTCGCACCCTCTTCATCTTCGGCTCCCATCCCTCGGATGCACGCAAGCCTCCAGCTTGCCTCCATGCCATCCTTCACGCATGCCTCGAAATCCGCACTCCTTAGCTTATCGTCCTTGCACTCCAAGGTCCCTCGGGTGCATACAAGCTTCCAGCTTGTCTTCATGCCACCCTTTACCGTACCAAGGCTGTCCAGCCAAGTCCATATGTGTAACCTATATAACCTGCACAGTCAACATACACATATAAGAATACAAGGGTAAACCTAACTTAAACCCTTTGCCCAAATATCAAAACACTTGGTCACTCCGGACCATAGATTGCCTCAACATTCTTCTCATGGGAGAAGAACTCTTCTATTGAGAGTCTGTATTTATTTTATTGTTCTATGTTAATAAAGACAAATATTTTATTTTAATTATTGTACATACTTAAAGTTCAAAACATTAATGGGAATTTATATGTTTGTTTGATACTTTGAATACGATATCATAATTTACTACTGATGTTTAGCATTTGGTGTTTGTAAATATGATATAGATTCCTTTTGGAATCATAAAGTTTGAATCATGATTTACTATTGTAGTTTAGCATAAAGTATTTGCAAATATGATCAGACTGTTTTGGGTCACTTTGGATCAGTTGGAAATTGACATATACTGATCACATTTCATGTAATTTCCACTCTATACATCCGCATCTTGATTTATGTTGCTAATGATATTAGTATTGTGATTATTGTTGGGGCTTGTTACAATCATATACAGTAGCTATGACTTCTTTAGTCCTATACCAATGAAGTTAATGGGCCAAATTGTTTATAAGGGTATCTTATACCCATAAAGTTTGATATCAACTAAAATTTTACTTGTATTTAACATACAACTCACATATAGCCCAAGTGGGAGATTGTTGAATATTATTATCCCTATTAGGTGGGCTTATTTGTAAGTTGCACATGTAAATATAATCTGAGCCCTTAAAGTGATCTAACTTATATTTATTAGGTTTCGGATTAATGGATGTGGGTTCAATGTATAAAACGCTTTAGGTCAATCTATTATTATTTATGGGTTGATAACAGATTGGATTCCTACATAAAGGGGGGTTCCCTAAGGGTTTAGGGTATCATCATAACCTAGTTTCTTATTCCCCATTGATAAGAAGTTTTATGACGTCGTCAACTTTAAACCCCTTGAAAGATCCTTCTTCTTCTTTTCGCTGCATCTTCTTCCACAGGGATCAAATCGACGACGCTATGATAAGGACGATGACTCTTCAATCAGGTTCCTTGTATTTCGATTTATATTTTTATTCTTGTTATGCCATAATTTGATGAAACAATAGATCCATGAGCATATGCCTTATATTTTCTCTTTCAAGTTCTTATTTCATTCCTAGAATTCATGCGGTTAGGAGAAAACTCAAGTTCTATCAGTGTATACAATGGAAGTGTGACTTAGACCACAAGAATGAGATTAGTAGGGAACCACCATGCTATGTTAGTGGGCAAGCATAAGAGATATTGTGGTAAAAGGCTATTCGCTTATCTCAATGCTTCCATCAACCTATCTCAGGACTAATACGGAGAAGGTAAATTACGAAGACTACTAATTCGGATAGTGACTAGCGCATAGAGAAGTACAAGCACTTGGGATCTTGACATTGTCAGAATTTAACTTTCAAACTTCATGATGCAATATTTCATAGGTTAACTATCAGTCTATCTCATAGGACTCAAACACTAAAGACACAAAGGTATGCAAAGTCACTTTAAAACTATTATAACAGTTATTAAATAGGCGATATAATAGTTTGGATCATGTTAAAACAATTTTAATCAAGTTTTTTTATACTTATGTAAAATTATTTTATGTATAATATTTTTCATTTAGTTGAAGTAAAAAAGAAAAATGATTTAATTTACATATAGCAGCTATGACGTAGCTTAGTAGTTACTTCATAGTTACTACCATAATATTAGAATAAGAATATATTCAAGATGAAAAAAATAATTGTAACGACATGGTCACTCGACCCCTCGGGCTGCCCAACTGGCGGCCCAACAACCTAATGGCCAAATCAACATTTGGCGGCTCAACAACAACAACCTGGCTTATGTCGTCAACCAACAACCGATGTCGACGACCATCGACCGTGTCGTTACTCACTAGGACATTCCACCCCTGGCCAGTGGATTTTTGCCTTCCTTAGGATTCAAACTCTAGACCTCCAGGCTAAGTACTAGAGTTTATGAATCTTGATAGCCAAGTGAGCCCAGAGACACATGCTTACTCGAAAATCGGGCAACATCTCCCCTGTACAGCGGACAAGATGGGGCAAATATACATACACTCCAAACTCAAAAGATGGCTCAGCCATCATAACAGGAATAAAACATCACCACACAGTTATAAATAAGATAATGGGTCGCTTAGCCACCTTAAACATAAAAGAAACTACACTCCAAAGAGAACTCAATTGTCTCTGATAACGACAAAACCTGATAACAAATAAAATACAACTTTACCAAGTACTGAAAACAAAACAACTAAACCAAATATGGAAAAAATAACTCAACTCTGGGGACTGACAATTGGATCCTCTCCTGGCTCTAAGAAATGCGACTACCTGCTATCTGAAACAAAAAGAGAAAGTAGGGGTGGTGAGTCCGGGCGACCTCTGCGGGTATATGAGTAGACAATAAGCATGGCATAACAAAAGATATAATAAGTAGAGAACCAACAGGGTACAGTCCATAAGAAATATAGGAATACCTAAACATGCATAATATCTATAGAACAACATGTTATAAAACCGAATAACAACTAAACAGATATAAAACAATGTGACAACAATAAATCCAACATATACATGCATGTCAACCAAGTGCAACAATCATAGCTCATATAAATGCATCAAACACAAGAAAATGCATAAATGAAATACGTATACATATGATGCAATGACATGTGACACCCCTGACGTCAGTTAAGCAGCCAACACATCTCATCTATGTGACCGAGTGAGTAGGGATGTGACAACTGTACACACTCCAACAAATACCACAGAAAGGAGTGGTTGAGTGGACAGGATGTTGGGGAGCCAACACTCTAAAACCCTGATACATAGGGGGAGCCACCAACAATTCTAATATCCCTAAAAAACAATGGTGAGGGTATTACTATTTGCCTACAGCTACAACATATGTGGCATAACAGGACAGTTGCTCGCACTCTAACAACTACTATGATAACAAGTGGTTGAGTGAACCAAGCAACTAAATGAATAACAACGACTTAACCATATGGAAGCCTAACAGTCATTAGTATGCAACGTACAGATATGGTGCATGCTACAAGATGCACGAACAACCGGAGAAACAACGATGCAATAAAATCCAACAAGTAAACGATGCATCGATATAACCAACCAGAAATCGAAAACCAACGATTATGCATCTCACTACTGGGTAGGATATTTTTAATGTCAAATAAACCTAATTGTGTTTAATGGACTTCTAAGTACTCGCGTATAACCGACACTTTACAAAACAGAAAACAACAGGAGACTGTACGGATATAAATTTTGAATACTCGAAGATCAACGAAGAAAAAGTATCAACGACGATGTTAAAATAACAAACAACAAGGAATAAGGTCAAACAACCTATTAGACATAAAATATCCATGCTTTAAGGAAAAAGGAACTACATGAGTACAATGGAGAAGTATCCGCCTTTATTATAGAACGTAACGAGAAGAACCTTCCACGATCGATGACGTGAGTCTAAGGTCAAGGTCCTATATCAAGGACATAGTTTAAGCTATCGCAACAAAGAAACATTTAGTAACAACTTACTACGAGCATAAGACAAATCCTGCTAAGGTACTGATCATAGTTCAAGGAAACAAACATTCATGTTATTTTCCTCCAAAATACTTCAACCATGTAAGTCCATGCGTTGGTAATAAAACTTTCATTCTCATAGGCTTTGTTAGTAATAAACTACCAATGGTAATCGATGTGACGATCACTGCCCTATGACTTTAAGACTTTAGTTTCTTGTACACAACTATGGAAGTCCAAATCGAAAACTATGAAAGAAAGCAACATATAAATCTGAACCAACAGTGCCTCTTGTTCTCTCAACAATCAGCACCTAGCTTTATCTTTGTCATATCAACCCAAAATTCTAACCATATATGATAAACTATGATGGTGCTTAAATACCATAACATCTTATTCTATCAATTTCATCTCTTGGAGAAGACCTTGGTGTATATTTATTCTGTGTCAAATGTGCTAAGTTAATATAACTCATCCTTCACATTCAAAAAAATATAGATTTATATGTTACCTACTTCCACCCAAAATCACGACACAAGAACAAAACAATCCAAATCGGTAGAACTTGAAACCCTGCCAAATTCGTGGTCATGCCACTTGAAGAACTCACTTACCTGCACCTCCAAGTATCGCAGCAGGAAATCGGAGATCAGAACACTCAGATGGTGTCGCTCGCACAAGAAGAGGCACGCGACAAGAAGGGATGAAGACCAATGATCGATTTTGCTTGAGGGAGGAGGAATTCTCGGTAGAGGGCTCGGCGTCGGCGTCGGGGAGAGGCGACGACGTCGGCGGTCGGCTAGGGCTCAGCGGCGTCGGGCGAAACCGAAGGGGAATCGGGTGGTTTCCAGAGGAATCGGGAAGAAAAATAAATAAGGGAACTTAGGGTTTTTAGGGTTTTATATAGGGATTTTGCTTTTTGCAAATAAGCCATTAAATTTTCATTTTTTACAACTAGACCCTTATTTTCCAAATTTTTCCATTCAACCTCCTAAAACTCGGTATTTAACAATAATGGAGGGCTATGTCGACTTTCTTGGAAAAAGTGTATTTTTTTATGAAAATGATAATTAGGGGTGTCTTTTTTTCGCCCATATTTTGATTCACAGCTGAGTCAACTAGTGAATTGATGATAATGGATCAATAGATTGATGAAAAATATTCAATTGATTGCTATTGTTAGTTCAAATTATCAGAAGTCGTCGGTGGAGAACAATAATCTGATCTAGTGATGACTATTGGGCGTTAGACAGCAAAAGTAACAATTGAGATAAAATTAAATGATTAATCGGGTTGGGTAACGTCAAATTTAGAGTGATTGGTCCGATTTTAGGAAAGTTTTTCATCTGCCGTCAGGGTAAATCTGGAAGCGCTCGCGGCGTGCGATCCAGAAGTCTAATATCCCACGATTGCGTGCCCCATTTGGAGATTTTTTTTTTTATAAAATTCATCATAATTAGGAATCGAACTAGTAAATGGTAAGAGGTTTCTCTGCCTCTAGAATTTTTCTGAGAAAGAGAAAAAATAGTGGTTGTTCAAAACCAAAGCCATGGATGTAGAAATTCATGGGGAGCTATGAACCATGTTAAAAAAAATATATCACGTGGGTTTGCTCGTTATTTTTCTTATTTCTATTGCATTTTATATTTGTGGTTTATCTTCTAAGTTGAAACATAGGAACGATAACCATTAATGTGGATCTTGCGAGCTAGAGGAGTAAATAACTTCGATCATTTTATCTTGATTGTAAGCTCATCGTCGAATGCCCAGCGAAATACTTGAATCAAACTTGACATCACATGTGCCACGCATTGATTTTATTTGGTATCCGCCTCTTAAGGTGACTAATCCAAGGCTTAGTCTTAGCGATCTACTACTACTAAATCTTTTTCTTCTCAGAAACCTTCTGGAGGTAGAGAAGCCATTTACAAACTATTTCTTATAAAACAACACAAGAACAAAGCCAATATACAAATACAAATGAAAGAAATAATTTTACATAAATTTTTGATTTGGAAGTTTGCTTGTTGTTTTGGATAGCCTGTTGATGGTGGGAAATGCAGCAACATATCATCTCCAACTTCTCAAGAACCGTACCAAAAATCTCCTTGAATCCCTTCATTTATAACATTTAGCACAGGATTGATTTTCATCTAGTAGTCGATTGATCTTGCCTATCAGTCGACTGCTCTGTCGAATTCGACCATTTAAACCTGCAAAATGACACTTTCTTGACCTGTTTGACCACCATCAGTCGACTGCTAAACCCTACAGCTGAATAATCACAAACAATAGAATCAAGAAAAATAGACACAAACCATCAATCGACTGCTAAACCCTATAGTTTTGAAAAATAGACGTTGAACGCCTAGATCTGAGGTGGTAATCGATTGGGTTATATAAATTAAGGAACCCTAGGTTGTGGGTATATAGGGTTTTCACGAAGGTTGAAGCGGCAGTTCTTCTCTTTCTCCTTCACCCATTCTTGTTTGCTTTTGGGGATAAGTGTTGTTACATTTCCAAGTATCAAGGAGTGATTTCAAGAAGAAACTATTACTGTAAATCTTGTAAGGTTTAATATTATATTTGCTTGTTCTTGTTGTATTTCTTTGTATAAGCTTATACATGACTTCTTCGCCTCCACGAAGGAGACATTTGTACTGTTTGTGAGTGTAAGGAAAGCAGATCATTGGATTAGTCACCTCAAGAAGGTGGATACCAAGTAAATCAAGGTGTTAGCGTTTGTTCAAGTCTTCTGTCGTGACAAATCTTCATCGAGCAAAGATGAAAGCTAATCACCCTCCCCTCTCTCTATGTGTCCTAACAGCAGCCGGGACTTCACATCTCATGTCAATTCCGTATTAGACTTCTGACTGTCAAATGTTTGGCTACCATGACCTATTTAGACTTCCTCTTACCAACTACCTATTGGGTACTTCTGATTAGCAAGTGTTTAGTCAATTGTGACCCACTTGAACTTTTCGTCTTGTGTCAACTCTATATTGGACTTCTGATTGTCATGTATCCGATCAACTGTGGAAGTCCCGGAGTTGGAGGCTCCTAGAAGGTAAAGTTATGATAGGGCAAGAAAGATCAGATGTAACCGTGGAGACTCCTTACAAGTAAAGTTTTGGTAAGTAAAAAAGAAAATGGATGACCAGCAAGAAGTCTAAGAGTTGGAACTCCTAGTGGTTTGCAGTCTCGGAGATGTATCTCATAGCAGATTGGACATATGTCAAAATTCATCTATATATGTCTAAAGAAAAAACAATTAATGAGGTTAGATAACGTCGAACTTTGGACGACCGGTCCGGCCCCAAAGAAGTTTCTCATCGGTCGCTAGGGTAAATCAAGAAGTATTTACGACGAACGATTTAGAAGTCTAGCGTCCTAGGGTTCGCACCTCATTTGAAGAAATCATTTATGTCTAAAAAGATATTGGCTTAGTGATCTCAATTGAGTACGACTTGAAGCCTAGCTTGTTGAGGAGGTCTTATCATATTGTATGCCCTTGAACTCAATGAATCTCTCAATGTTGGATAAAAACCTATTAACCTCCTTAATTAATTAGCATGACAAGCACCCTTTAGATGACTATTGTTGGCATTAGGATATATAGTGATGTTGTCGTTGACACTTAAACACTCTCAGCTAGTTCCACACGAGTGCTTATAACCCTCAGCTGTGTGTACTTCCACTTCTCCTAAGTCACCCAACTCCAAATGAACACCCTAAGTTCCACGAGCTCCCAAGTGACCGACTATAAATCGACAAATATTTTTACACTCGATGATGGCTTTTTTGGTGTCAACACAGAACTTACCATACTCAATCTTTACACCATCTAAATGATTATTGAGATCCCTTTTTGTTCTTTTCGATTTTTTCTTTTAATTTTCTCTTAAATCCTTTTTTTTTGTCAATAGGAAAATCGCTAGCTATTCTATTTGACATCAAATTAAAGTGTTTAAGTAAAAAAATACTTTATATTTCTGAGGATGCATGAAAGTAGATATCTATGATATCTAAATATTTTCATGATGAAATTGTGTTAAAATACATGCAAAAAATTTAAAATATTTAACAAACATCAAATTAATTGGTTATTTAATTGACTGCAAAGCCGAATTTGATTGCAATTAATTATGCAAAATTGAAGGGACAAAAAAAAATAGAGCAGTTGACATGGCAAGCTGTGTGCCATATGTAGAGATAAAAGAAGATTGATTATGTTAAAGAACATGGATAATTTATTTTTCATCATATTAAATTTCGGTTGACTTTCAGTACCATTACTAAATGAAGTAACTGCTGAGCCTTCAACTTGAAATTAAGGATTTAAAAGTGATTAAAATGTGCTTTCTTTAACAAGTATATAGATCCTGGTGTTTGACTTGCAAAATTATTTACTTGAATTAATTAGTTGTGGAAGTGAAGGTGATGGCATAACAGCATTCCATCCACATTTCCAAAAGTCAGCTGCCCCTTTGAATTTATCAATTGTTTAATTTATATATAATTAAAAGAAGAGAAAATACAGTGCTATTGACGTTGACTACTAGACGTTGACTTGTGGTGATCAACGTGCTTATCTATTGTTTGTGTTTTTGTCCAGAAGGTTTATCCAGAATAGAAAGGCGAACTTGTAGTCGATTTCATTAATAAAGGACAATTTATCAAAGGACGTATCCAACTATTCGTAATTATCGAAAGGAGTACCATGGTTTCTATTATACCAAAGGGCGCATCCCATATAGTGAAGTTACTTTTATACCTCTCCCGCCAAAGAATGGCTTTATCAAACACATTTTCGAGACAACCGAACCACTTTATCAATAAAATATTAATTTGTGGTTCGGATGGGTAGCAGTGGAAATTTTCTCCGTTCTCTCTCAGCGCAACAACGTAAATGGAAGTCCTTCATTTCGGATAAAAGCTCACTCTCAACCTCTCTCAGCGCAAGAACTCGCCTTCTTGCAGTCCTACGTGCCCTAGCTGTGATATAGTCGCGAGCTCATCCCCCGAATCCCTGCGGACAACCAAAACCTAGGCATTGCTCGAAAGCGTTTCTGTGTGATCCTGAGGTGGGTTTTAGTGTTAACGTTGAAGTGGAGACTGATCGGCATAATACACCAAGGGGTTAGGGTTTCTGCACGTTGGATTTATTTGATAATGTCAGGCAAAAGGTCTGTAGGTGGTTCAGCGTCTTCTTCCTTGGCATTATCCACCAAGGTATGTTAGCGATATGCTTAGGTCAAACCAGCATTGTTTGTCAACATGTTTAAAATTATTTTGCTGAATAAATTTGTACTGTATATAAACTGTAGGATTCAGATGACATTGGACAAAAATTACGTTGGTGCAGTGTTTTAGGCCACTTTAAACAATTTTTTGAAGAATTTGACATTTTAAATGATCGACACATTGCGAAGATCAAAGGGTCGCCTTTCAGTTTTTTCCTGGACATACAAGAATTGCAGCATATCCGTGGAATTTTGGTTAATATATTTGAAAGTTGGGATTCAACCTCGCAAGGTTTTAAATTCTCAGGTAATAGTTTTAGTTATGAATTGTAGACAATATCTATAGTATCTATAGTAAGATAAGACAGTAATATAGATGGCCTGAAATGATTAATTTTTGATAAAGTTTAATCATTTCATTTTAGGGTTACTGAGGGACTGAAGTGAAAATGACTTCAGGCCCTCGGTAGGCCTGAAATAAAATCATTTCAGGCCTACCGAGCGTCTGAAGTTAATTTAGTTCAGGCCCTCGGTAGGCCTGAAATGAATACATTTCAGGCCCACCTCGGGCCTGAAATGAATTCATTTCAGGCCCTCGTCGGGTCTGAAATGTATTCATTTCAGGCCCTCGTCGGGCCTGAAATGTATTCATTTCAGGCCCTCGTCGGGCCTGAATTGAATTCATTTCAGGCCCAACGTGGAATAATTTCAAGCCTATATTCTTGATGATAACTAAATATTGTAATTGTTTCAGGTGTACCGGTTGCGTTCTCCAGACGAGATGTTGCTTTGATACTGGGTATAGTGGACCGTGGTGTTTCGACCCCTATTAATTCAACTAAAGCATCGGGTGACCTCTATCGTACTTACTTCTCAAAAGAAAAACAACCTACAAGAACAAGACTTGAGGAGTTACTTAAACATTTTTCTAAAAGTGTTGAATCAGAGGATGATGTGTTATTAGTGTGTAAATTTTATATTTTGTATATATTTGTTTGTGTTTTATTTTCGTCTAGTACATATAAGGTTCCTCTAGGTCTTGTAGATATAGTAGATGATTATGACAATCTAGGTAGATTCAATTGGGTAGAAGCTATCCATCAATTTTTGTCTCCACAAATACCTAAGATTGGGGACTTATTTTCATCAACTCAGGGAAACGAGAGCACCACCAACCTCCCTTACCTAAAGGGATTTGCAGGGCTTTTGGCAGTGAGTAGAATTAGCTTGTTAAATTTTATAATATTTTGATGTCATTAATGTATTTGGCTGCAAAAATTTGTGTAGGCATGGTTTTTGGAGCATGTACCAATTCAAAAACCATTCAATGTTGAAGGGCCCCGAATAAATAAGTGGAGGAATATTCCTTCGCATATTAGTAGGGTGAGGGGCCTTGTCGACCGACTCTCGTTCGAAAAGGTAATTATTCTTAAATGTGATCTATCTGAGTTAGATAGAGAGGTAGTAACATTTATGTACTTCGTAATTGACAGGTTATTGTTGAATTAATTCCTACCCTACATGAGAACACATTGTTTGAGAACCTTGATATCGGTGATGACATACCACGGCCAATGGAGACATCAGAAGGAGATGTTAGGCTATGTGGTGAATGCATTCTTAAGGACAACCGAATCAAGGAGCTAACAGAGGAGAATATATGTTTGAATGAAAGGGTTAAGGAATTACTTTCAATTATTGAAAAAAAGGCATGGAGGGTCAAGAAAGCTATCCTGTAGTCGATCCTCTTTCTGATCCAGTATCTTGTACACCTAGGAGAGGACGTGACCGAACTCGGTATGATTACAGGGATACTCCAATTGACAGTCCAGTATGACACCAGCTTTTACCTAAGGGGAAGCGGGACAGGAAACAAATATCAATTGTTATGGACAAGGGAAAAAGGAAACTTAGTGAGGAGGATATGGATGAAGCAAGAGGAAACATTTACGATGTAATGGAAGTCATGTCTGAAGAAGACATAGAGGAGGAAACAAGAAGAACCTCCGAACTATACAAAACGAGGCAACAAGGCATTGATGTAAGTCTGTTAATTTCATTTAAAATACATCAATTATATTGAATTTGGTCAATAATTAGTTTGGGCTAAATAAATTTTATTGATGCAGTTTGTGAAGAAACATTTTATGAATACAAAGAAGAAAAATAAAGATAAAGAAGTGGTCTACCTGATAAATAGATTGGAGAATCTAAAGTAAGTTACAAAATATTATAGTTTAGGTTAGTTTTTATATATTCTCTTATGTAATATATAATCATATCAATTTACATGGCAGGTTGGCAAATGAATTTATCTGGGAGGATGCACCCTTTGCTTTGAATTTGCATTCATTCTTACAAATCCTCAATGGAGAGGTTTTTACAAAAGGCGAGGTCATTGATGCCTTTTGTAAAATTTTATTTAGAGGAGCATCCGCATGTGGTAGGCCATACAACAAGTCAATATATTGTTCAACCTTCTTCACAGTAAGTGATGTATATTAATTAAACAGATATATTGTACAAGACCTAATATTATGATATGGGTATTATTAATTTTGTGAATGCATATTTGTAGGCATCAATCAGATCGTCAAGAAAGATTTCCCTGCAACAAGTGATGAAGACTGATATGCTTGAACAAGGGTTTAGATTTATTTTAATCCCTTTGTGCAGTGATAATACACACTTTCACTTGTTGGCGGTGGATACAGAATCCATGACTTTTAATCATTTTAATTCTCTTGCTAGTGGTCGTAAATATAAGCATGAATTTGACACAGCGGTGAGCTACCTTCCTTGATTCTTATATATGGTCATCATTTTGTCTAAAATGTCATTGATGGTGATTAATAAATTCATGATATGTTTGACAGGTAAAAGAACTTAAACAATATACTCGCGATGAACTTACGGCTATTCATCCGTATCTACAAAGTCATCATCCCTTGGACAAATGGCCCTCCGTCAGACAAAAATGTCCCCAACAAGAACATAGGTAACTAAATGAGGAAGAACTTTCTTATTTTTTAATATAAGAAAGTATTTTATAAACCCACTTATTGAAATCTAAAAAAGTGTTTGTTAATTTCAGCGTGGACTGTGCCTTCTTTGTCATGCAATATGTTCGATGTCTCCTATATGATGAGAAGATGGATTTCAAACAAGGAGACATGAGTAGAATCAGATTTGAGCTGACAGTTAATATTCTGAGAGACATGTTTTGTAAAACTTGAGATAATCTGAAAACTGTATTGGTGATGTAAAAATCCATTGCTGTTAATTGACATCCATTTGTATGGAAAAATCTCGTTATGTGGATGTTGTTATGATTATGTAGATGTTGTTATTCTATATAATATATTGTCAACAAAAACAAAACAATTGGGTGATGTTTATTCAAATCCAGTTGTTGCACTGTTGTGTGCCAAGTGATACGGTCAGATATAATAACTGATAATGCACTGTTGTGTGCCAGTTGCTGCACTGTTGTGTGCCAAATGAACTATTCTGTCACATCTTGTAGGTAAATATAGATTATTATTCTAAAAATTATTATATAATCTAATCAACAATATATATTATATAAATCAGATATAGGAAAACCTATAGGATGATATATTCTGTCACTGTTGGGTTATGCACTGTTTTGAGCAAAACCCACTGATGGAACTAAACTAAACCTATAGGTTTGGAAAAAATTATAATTTGATGCTTCGGACACCTAATCTACATTCTCCAACCTCAACCGAAACTACTGATAATGGATTTTCAGAAATCCAGATATGGGAGGTCCATCAGTGGGTTTTGCTCAAAACCCACTGATGGAACTAAACTAGCCCTATAGCTTTGCAAAAATTTATAATTTGAGGTTTCCGACACCTAAAATACTTTTTAGAACCTCAACCCTAACTATTAATAATGGATTTTCAGAAATCCAGATATGGGAGGTCCATCAGTGGGTTTTGCTCAAAACCCACTGATGGAACTAAACTACACCTATACTTTGGAAAAAAATTATAATTTGAGGTTTCCGACACCTAAAATACTTTCTCCAACCTGATCCCTAACTGTTGATAATTTTTTTTCATTAATCCAGATATGGGATGTCCATCAGTGGGTTTTGCTCAAAACCCACTGATGGAACTAAATTACACCTATAGGTTTGGAAAAAATTATAATTTGATGTTGTCGACACCTAAAATACTTTCTCCAACCTCATCAATGGGTCCTTCAGTGGAGTTGAGGTGTTACAAACCTCAAATTATAATTTCAGGCCCACGTTGGGCCTGAAATAACTTTATTTCAGGCCCAAGGTGGGCCTGAATAAAGTTATTTCAGGCCCAACGTGGGCCTGAAATACATTTATTTCAGGCCCACGGTGGGCCTGAAAGAAGACAATTCAGACCCAGCGTGGGCCTGAAATAAAAATATTATTTGAGGACCACCCTTAACATATAATATTTTGACTTCATCCCCCAAGTTGGATTACATATTTTATCCCTAAACCCTAAAATACTCTCTCCAACCTCACCCCTAAATACTGATAATGGTTTTGTAGAAATCCAGATATGGGAGGTCCATTTGTGGGTTTTCAGCAAAACCCACTGATGGAAATAAACTAGACCTATAGCTTTGAAAAACATTATCATTTGAGGTTTAGGACACCTAAAATACTTTCTCCAACCTCAACCCTAACTACTGATAATGGTTTTATAGAAATCCAGATATGGGAGGTCCATCAGTGGGTTTTGATGAAAACCCACTGATGGAACTAAACTACACCTATAGGTTTGGAAAAAATTATAATTTGAGGTTTCCGACACCTAAAATACTTTCTAGAACCTCAACCCTAACTATTGATAATGGATTTTCAGGAATCTAGATATGGGAGGTCCATCAGTGGGTTTTGCTCAAAACCCACAGATTGAACTAAACTACACCTATAGGTTTGGAAAAAATTATAATTTGATGTTTCTGACACCTAAACTACTTTCTAGAACCTCAACCCTAACTACTGATAATGGATTTCAGAAATCCAGATATGGGAGGTCCATCAGTGGGTTTTGTTCAAAAACCACTGACGGAACTAAACTACACCTATAGTTTTGGGAGAAAATTATAATTTGAGGTTTAGGACACCTAAAATACTTTCTCCAACCTCATCCCTAACTGTTGATAATGTTTTTCACAAATCAAGATATGGAGGTCCATCAGTGGGTTTTGCTCAAAACCCACTGATGGAACTAAACTAGCCCTATAGCTTTGGAAAAATTTATAATTTGAGGTGTTATCTGACACCTTAAAATACTTTCTAGAACCTGAACCCCTAACTACTGATAATGGATTTTTCAGAAATCCAGATATGGGAGGTCCATCAGTGGGTTTTGCTCAAAACCCACTGATGGAACTAAACTACACCTATAGGTTTGGAAAAAATTATAATTTGATGTTTCTGACACCTAAAATACTTTCTAGAACCTCAACCCTAACTACTGATAATGGATTTTCAGAAATCCAGATATGGGAGGTCCATCAGTGGGTTTTGCTCAAAACCCACTGATGGAACTAAACTACACCTATAGTTTGGAAAATTATAATTTGAGGTTTTGACACCTAAAATACTTTCTCCAACCTCAACCCTAACTACTGATAATGGATTTTCAGAAATCCAGATATGGGAGGTCCATCAGTGGGTTTTGCTCAAAACCCACTGATGGAACTAAACTACCTATAGGTTTGGAAAAAATTATAATTTGAGGTTTGACACCTAAAATACTTTCTAGAACCTCAACCCTAACTACTGATAATGGATTTTCAGAAATCCAGATATGGGAGGTCCATCAGTGGGTTTTGCTCAAAACCCACTGATGGAACTAAACTACACCTATAGGTTTGGAAAAAATTATAATTTGATGTTTGACACCTAAAATACTTTCTAGAACCTCAACCCTAACTACTGATAATGGATTTTCAGAAATCCAGATATGGGAGGTCCATCAGTGGGTTTTGCTCAAAACCCACTGATGGAACTAAACTACACCTATAGTTTGGAAAATTATAATTTGAGGTTAGGACACCTAAAATACTTTCTCCAACCTCATCCCTAACTGTTGATAATACTACCTAAAATACTTCCAACCTCATCCCTACTTTCTCCAACCTATAGCTTTATTCAGGCCCACTCGGGCCTGAAATATCTTTATTTCAGGCCCACGTGGGCCTGAAATAACTTTATTTCAGGCCCAAGTGGGCCTGAAATAAA